>CAUYON010171353.1:0-15405 GCA_963573935.1 Arctocebus calabarensis
TCCCAGCTACTTGGGAGGCAGAGGCAAGAGACTCGCTTGAGCCCAGGAATTGGAGGTTGCTGTGAGCTGTGATGCCACAGCACTCTATCCAGGGTGACAGCTTGAGGCTCTGTCTCAAAAAAAAAAAAAGAAAAAGAAAAAGAAGTAAAAGCCCCAAGAGTAGTTGGTGACAGCTTTAAAGAAGGAAGGAATATAAAACCCTAAAGACCTGTTTCTGTGTTCATAGAGCCAGCCTATGGCAGACATATGGTTATAGGAGTTTCATTTGCTTCTATGTGGTACAAGGTATAAGTTACTCATTTCTTATAATGGATTCTGCCAGGCATTTGACCTTACTCTCAAAAGCAGTTACCATTACTAGGACATACTCTCAAAAGCAATTATCATTGCTGGGAAAAGATAATAAATAGGAATAATAATAGTAGCAGCTAACATTGGGTACTTATTATTACCTCGTTTGTTTCTTTTAACAATACTAGGTGCTAGGTACTATTACTTCTCTTTTACAGGTGACAATCTGAGGTCACTAGAATGTTGACCTCTCCAAAAAACAAAACAAAACAAAAATATCAGGAAAAAAAACTGTTCATCCTGTCCTAAAAGAGTAAAGAAAAAAAAAAAAGGGTCTGGCATTAAATAGTACTGATTAACAACTGCGATTTTGAACTTAGACTTGCTGGATAATGGAAAAGTAAATGTGGACCTTTTAATTATATGTTAAGGTGGACTTATGCAACAAGTATCTTTTAGCTGTTATAGAAATAAAAATGTGGGCTGACACAGTGGCTCATTCCTGTAATTCGAGTCTGAGTCAGGTGGATTGCTTGAGCTCAGGAGTTTGAGACCAGCCTGAGCAAGAGCAAGATCCTGCCTCTAAAACTAGCCAGGTGTTGTGGCAGCACCTGTAGTCCCAGCTACTCAGAAGGCTGAGGCAAGAGAACTGCTTGAGCCCAAGAGTTTGAGGTTGCTATGAGCTATGATGCCATAGCACTCTACCAAGGGTGACAAAGTGAAACTCTCAGAAAAAAAGAAAAATGTGATTTCTCAATTATCTTTCTATGAAGATGATACTTATTTACTACCTTTTACTAGTTTTAATTTTAAAAAATGAATCATATATATGTATGTATATATTTTTTAACTTAGAGAGGTTGCCCTTTTGCTCTCCACTAATGAGGATACATGTAGAACAATGTATAGAACTCACCAAAAACTTCAGGCTAGAGAAGCCCTGGAAAGCTCCATCATCATGAAACTCACTTTTAAGAGCACACATAGAACCTATTTATAATAAACGCAGATATTTCTGTTTAAGGAAATAGACATTCAGAACTTGAAAATATAAGCAATGCAGAAAGATTTTCCTGTCTTCATCATATTTTTTTCTTTTTCTTTTTTTTTTTTTTTTTGAGACAGAACCTCAAGCTGTCACCCTGGAGAGAGTGCTGTGGCATCACAGCTCACAGCAACCTCCAATTCCTGGGCTCAAGCGAGTCTCTTGCCTCTGGCTCCCAAGTAGCTGGGTCTACAGGCACCTGCCACAATGCCCGGCCATTTTTGGTTGTAGCCGTCGTTGTTTGGCAGGCCCGGGCTGGATTTGAACCCACCAGCTCAGGTGTATGTGGCTGGCACCTTAGCCCGTTGAGCCACAGGCGCCTAGCCCATCATATTTTTTCTAAAAGAGTAGAAAAAATTTAAGGAATGAAGAACATTAAGTCAAATTATACTTAAAACTCCTCTAATAATGTGATGGGAAATAGCTCTAATATTAAAAAGAAAAAAAACTTGGAAATTTAATATTATAATTAAAATTGTAGCAATATCATGGGGAATAAAGGCTCTCATGAAGTATCTCAGACCCTACATTTTAGTTTTTTCAAAACATAAAGATAATCAAAAAGCTTCCGTACAGCTAAGGAAATAATCAACAGAGTAAATAGACAACCTACAGAATAGGAGAAATATTTACAAATCATATACCTAGTAAAAGACTAATCTCCAGTATCTACAAAGAACTCAAACAAATCAGCAAGAAAAAAACCCATAAAAGTGATCAAAAGACATGAACAGACGTTTTTCAAAAGATAGATAAATGTCCAAAAAACATATGAAAAAATGTTCAACATCACTGATCATCAGGGATAGGCAAATTAAAACCATAATGAAAGACCACCTCACTCCTGTCAGAATGACTGTTATTAAAAAGTCAAAAAACAATAAATATAGACAGGACTGCAAATTAGTACAACTGCCGTGGAAAGCATTATGGTGAGTTCTCAAAGAAATAAATGTAGATCTGCCATTTGACCCTGCAGTCCCACTACTTAGTAGCTACCCAAAGGAAAAGAAGTCATTATATCCAAAAAGACACCTGCATTTGAATGTTTATTACAGCACAATTTACCATTATAAAGATGTGGAATCAATCTAAGCACTCATCAATTCATGAACATAATGAAAATATGTATATGTATATTTTTGTTATACTACTCAGTTATAAAGGAATGAAATACAATGCCTGGCTGTCTCCCTCTTGCTCAGGCTGGTCTCAAACTCCTGAGCTCAAACGATCCACCCACCTCAGCCTCCCAAAGTACTAGGATTACAGGCGTGAGCCAATGTGCCTGGCCTTAATTTATCAAATTCTAATAATAATTTACATTACTGTCACTTTACAAATACTGTGGAGACCTTATAACATTTTATGTTCATTTATTTACTCTCATTTGTTGCTATTATATGTTAATTGTTTAAATATTTTAAAACCCTTAAGACATTAGTATTACTGTTTCAAACAGTTAATGATTACTTTGACTTACCATTTTGTGGCTCTTCATTCCTTTCTGCATCTCCTGGCTTCCACTGGTGTAGTGATTTCTTTTCTGCCTGAAGAATGCCACTTAATATTTTAATGTGGATTTGTTTGTGAGAATTTTTTTTTTTTTTTGAGACAGAGCCTCAAGCTGTCACCCTGGATAGAGTGCTGTGACATCACAGCTCACAGCAACCTCCAATTCCTGGGTTCAAGCGAGTCTCTTGCCTCTGCCTCCCAAGTAGCTGGGACTACAGGCGCCCGCCACAACGCCCAGCCATTTTTTGGTTGCAGCCGTCATTGTTGTTTGGCGGCCCGGATTCAGACCCGCCTGAGCTCAGGTGTACGTGGCTGGCGCCTTAGCCCGTTGAGTCACAGGCGCCGAGGCTATTTGTGAGAATTTCTTAAGGCTTTTTAAATCTGAAAATAGTGTTTCAACTTCATCAATGAAGGATATTTTTTGCTAGCTATTGTCAGGATCCACGATGCTGTGACTCTGGCCTGGACCCAGGGCCTCGTTGGAGCCGGCCGGGCCTGGCCCATTCAACTATCTGGACGCAGCAGCTGCGTCAGCTTACTCCGGGTAAGTCTCATTCAGGTCTTAGGTGCCGAAGCACCTTAGAAGTCACAGTCAATGTTAGTAGGAGCGAGCATCTCAGCAGCAATCTCTCAGCAGTAGTCTTAGTAGGAGAGCGCCAATCAGGTGTCCTCCGAGCAAGGAGCAGAGCCAAAGGAGAAGCCCGGCCTAACGTCTCCCTATTTATAGAAGTAATCCCGTGGCCGCCTACTCCACAGGTGTGGAGACTGCAAACTAATGATGTACATACTTTCGTGCTCTCTGGCGTCTCACTAACGAGAGCCAACGATGTTAAATCCCTTATTGCCAAAGAATTTCTCACAGGTGCCTCCTACAAGCTATGAATTGACAGTTGTCTTAATTCTTTCAGAATACAGTTTCATTGTCTTCTGGCTTTTATTTCTGTTGAGAAGTTAGCTATTAGACTTATTTTTGTCTGATAAACTAGTAAAGAGAACTTGTCTCCTTGGTTCCTTTGAAAGTTTTCCCCTTTCTTTGATTTTCTGTAGTTTTAATATGATAGGCCTAGACATATATTTTTTTTCTTATCCTTTTGGGGGGTCGAATCCATTACTTTTTGTCTATTACCAGCTTTGTAAATTCTTGATCAACATCTCCTAGGATAAGCTTCTTTCCCCCTTTTCTCCCTTTACCCCAAGTAAGTTACCTTGTCCCATCTTCAGTCATTTTCTGCCTCGTCTTCCTCAACCTTAAGCAATCACTAATATGCTTTGTGATTTTTATAGATTAGTTTTGACTTTCTGCTAATGTTGTATACATGAAATTGGATAGAATGTACTGTTGTGTATGTACTGTTTTGTATCTGGCTTCGTTTTATTGGTATTATGTATTTGGTTTTCACTAATGTTTTTATGTGTATCAATATTATAATAGTCCTATACTTATACCTATGTCTATCTGCATATTACAGTTTGTTCATTCTTTGATTGATATTTGGGTTGTTTCTAGTTTGGAGCTATTATGAATAAATCTGCTATAAACATTTGTTTATAATCTTCTGGTTAGGTACCTAGGAAGTGGAATTGCAGCCTCACATAATCATTGTATGTTTAGCTTTATAAAAAGCTGTCAAACTCTTTCCTAAAGTAGTTGTTTGATTTTTACATTCTCCTCAGGAATGTATGAAAGTTGCAATTACTCCACATCTTTGGACTTGTTAGTCATTTTAATTTTAGCCATTCTAAAAGATATTTTTGGATATCATTGTGATTTTAATTTATAGTTTACTGATGACTAATGATGTTAAATATCTTGATGTTTATTGTGAATTCATAGCTCTTGTTTCATGATATATATGTTCAAATCTTTTTCCTATTTCAAAATGAGCTTATTTGTCTTTTTATTGAGTTATACAAGTTATTTATACATTTCATGTAAAATTACTGTCAATTATGTATGATCAGAATATTTTCTTTCAGTCTGAACCTGCCTTTTCTTATTTTAATGATGTCTTTTCAAGAGCAGAAGTTTTAATTTTATACATTTTGTTTCCTATCTAAGAAACTTTTGTCTGGTACAAGATTACAAAGATTTTCATCCTCTGTTATATAGTTTTAGCTTTTATGTTTGTTTATGATCCATTTTGTGTTGAGTTCTGTGTGTGGGGAAGTGGCGTCAGGATTCATTTTTTCTATATGGCTATCCAGGTCTTCCAGCATTATTTTTACATTTCCCAATTAAATTATCATTGCTTCTGCTAATGGAAGAGTACCATGTATTTGAACAACCTTTCTGTGTTAACAACTATAATCCATCAACAAAATACAAATTTAACTGCTTGAATAAAATAGACAACAACATGCCCAACACAGGCAGAAACTGGAGGAGTACCTGCTTAGAAAAAGAGAATGGTATCGGTGAATTTCCCATTTTTCAGGCCCCAGCAAATAATCAGGCAGCTAAAACTTAAATGAAATTATTAGTATACTTACTAGCGTGGATAACCAGAGGACAGGATTTTGGGATAATCCCAGTAGCTGAAAAGGGAAATGACAGATCCACAGAGAGGGAGCTCTAAATTCTGCTTATACTCGCTCCTGTCTCTTCACCTAACTCCTGAACTAGACTTGCATTTGATAATTTTCAAGCAATCCACTAAAGCTAAATGATCTGGACAGAGCTTTCAGCTGCTGTATATTACATGAAGTACAATTTAGTGTTTGGCTTCAGCCAAGTTAACTGCCTGTTAAAATAAAAATATCGATACTCTTCAAAGGACCACAACATAATTCAGAAGCTCTATAACATATCCTTATGTCCATAATACTGTTAAAAATAGTGAAACAACCAAAGAGACTGTAAAAGATAATCTACACAAGAGAAAAGGCAACTATTAGAATCTGGCCCCAAGATGAGATACTAAATTAGTAGACAAGGATTTTAAAACAAATGTCATAAATATACTGAACAATGAAAAGGGAAATATTCTTGTAATAAATTAAGAATTTCAAAATTTCACCAGAGAAATAGAAGCTATTAAAAAAAAGAATTCTGTAATCAAAAGTTATAGTACTGAAAATAAAAAAAGCTAAGTAAATTTCCTGACTGCAGGTCTTACTATGAGGAATGAGAAAGGAAGTTCTGAATTACCTTGACACCTTTTATGAAGATCAACTGACCTTATGGATGTTGTGTTTCTGGACTTATTAATATGTTCTGCTCATTTATAAACCTATTCTTTATTCTCAAGCCATACTGTACTGTTTTGAAATTAGGTAAAATAATTGTCTGTAAGTCTTAATATCTAGTAGTATCACACCTCTAGCTTTTTATATTCTTTAAAGACATCTTGGCAGTTTTTGGCCCTTTTCCATATACGTTTTAGGATCAACTTATCAATTTCTGCAAAAAATTTGTTAGAAACTTCTTTGAGTTCATACTGAATCTATATTAGACCAATAAGCTGTTAATTTGCTTAGTAAGGAATATGATTTTTCCAATCCATAAGTATGGTATCTCTTTTCATTTATTTGTATCATCTCTAAATTCTCTTAGCATATTTTTGTAGTTTTCCATGTATAGCTCTTGCACAAATTTTGTTAAATTTATTCCTAATATTTCCTGTTTCCTGATAACAAGGTAAATTTTATTTTTCTTTTGCTAATTTAGGAATAGTTGATTTTTGTGTATTAATCTAATATTCTGTGTCCTTTCTAAATTTACTATTAGCTTTTTATTTCTTATTTTATTTTATTTCTTAGAATTTTCTGATAACAATAAATTTTCTGTGATGTTTGGCTTGCTTCTTTTTTTCCAGATATATATGTATATATTTATTTATTTATTGCTTTATTGCACTCTCTAGGATCTCTAGTGTGATCTTTAATAGAAGTGAGAGGCTGCATTTTTGCCTTATTTATGATTTTAGGGAGAAAATATTTAGTCTTAGAAAGTTTTGGAATGAGAAAGTGAAAGAAATGTCATATATACAGACATATTCATATTGAAAAGATAAAGAAACATTCTAGCAATTATAGGTCTTACTGTTTTAACTTATCATGTGGTTGTAGCCAGTATTTATAATTACTTTCTTCTGCTGCCAGTTCTAGCTTCCCTTTTCCCTTAGCAAGCACCTCTGTTCACTGTGGTTTCTTTTTTGGTGGGATGACTCAGTCCTTCCTTTAAGGTTTGATCTGCTAGTAATCCTGTCTATACTGGGTTCTTTTAGGTTTGTGTTAACTTTTAACTTGGAGCATAGGAATGCTCATAGGTTCTTCACGGTCTTACTGTATTCTAGGCATACTTTTCCTTACCCCCATTATGTATAAGTAACTCAGTTTATTTTGATCATCAGGAATAGTCATCCAAATCAGTAAAGTAACCCCTCCTTCACCTGGTGCGAGAGAGCACTCCACAGGTGAAAGCTATGAGAATACCACTTAGACGATGCATGGCATTTATTACCAGTTTCATGACATCACTTCGGCCATACTCTGAAATTCACGGGAGTGACAAAGTTGCCCTGTTTGAAGGTGAGGAGCAATAGATCATCTGTCAATGGGAGAAGTATTTTCGAGTTATGTGTTTTTTCAGTAAACTTCAAATTTTAGGACAGTTTCTATTTATACAAAAACTGCAAAGACAGTATAGAGCATTCTCATGTGCCGACCACAGTTTTGCTCACTGTCAATATATTAGTATGGCAAATTTGTTACAACTACTGCATTTTTACTTATATGTTATTATTAATTAGTGTCCATATTGTATTCTGATTTCCTTAATTTTTGTGTCCTTTTTCTGCTCTAGGATCCCACTTATACATAATCTAGTCTACCACATTACACTTAGCAGTCACATCTCCTGAGATTCCTTCCTCTTGGCTGTGACACTGTCTCAGACTTTGTTTCTAATGACCTTGACCGTTTTGAGGAGTACTAGTCAAGTATTTTGTAGAATGTCCTAGTGGGATTTGTCTAGTTTTTTTTTTATAATTATTAAAAAGTTTGGGGCAGGAAGACAATAGTAGTAAATTGCTATTTTCATCACATCATGTTAAGGGTATATATACTGTCAACATGATTTATGAATATTTATTTTAACCTTTGTCACCTGGCTTAGGTAGTTTTTTTAGGTTTCTCCACTGTGAAATTACTCTTTCTCCACCCTTCTTTGTATACTGTACTCTTTGAAGAAAGTTACTCTACCTGGCTTATATATAAGGAGTGGGGAGTTATGCACTACTTCCTAAAGGGCAGAGTAACTACAGATACATAAATTTCGAATCTTTTTGCATAGAAGACTTGTCTTTTCTCCTACAGTTACTTGTTTACACAATCACTTATTTATATTTGTATGAATTCTTGTATATTTATTTAATATTTAGGGTTATAATCCAATTTACTTTATTTTGCTTTAAGGCCAAAAACTCCTAGATTTGCCCTTTGGGTAAACATGACAGGGCATGGAATCTGGGTGAGAGTTTGCAAGAAAGGAGAGGAAGCCAATCTGGCTATAAGGAAAGACTTTAATAGGAAGGAAAAGCAGAATGGAGACTGACCAGGTGTCAGCTCAGCTCCCAAACAGTTGCAAAAGGCTGTTATTAGCCTTATCAGTAGAGCTAGAATGGGGCACTGAGCCCTTAGTACTGCCTGGGGGCTCTTTTCTAGTTGGGGGGGGATCAGCATTGTGGGAATATCTTTAGGGTCAAGATTGTGGGTAGGGTGTTTTCTAGGAATCTGGCCTAGAGGCACTCGAAGAATCTTGGGAGGGGATTCTGGTTTCTGACTTGATTTTCTAAAATGGCTGCACTCTTGTCAGGGTTAAGAGAGTTCTTTTTCCCTAGATCTTGCAAGGGGGCTTTATTCTTTTTTCTGTTCTGACTATGTGTTTTCAAATAGTCTGTCTTTAAGCTCACTAATTCTTTAGCTCAATTAAGTCTGCAGTTGAGACTCTAATGCATTTCTCTGTTGAATTTTTCAGCTCCAGAATTTCTATTTGATTTTTTAAAAATTATTTTAACCTTTTTGTTAAACTTCACTCATAGACTTCTGAATTCCTTCTCTGTGTTGTCTTGAAGTTCATTGAGGTTCTTCTGGACAGCTGTTTTGAATTCTTTGTCTGAAAGGTCACATATCTCCCTCACCCATATCTCCCTCACCCAGAGATTGATCACTGGTACCTCATTTTGTTTGGTGAGGTCATGTTTTCCTTGATGTTCTTGATGCTTGTTTGTGTGTGTCGGTGTCTGAGCATCGAAGAGTTAGGTATTTATTTTAGCATTAACAATCTGGGCTTATTTAAACCCATCCTTGAGAAGGCTTTCCAGGTATCCAAAGGGAATTGAATGTTGTAATCTAAGTCTTTGTTCACTATAGCCATTTCAGCATTGGGGACATCCCAGGCCTGGTAATGTTATGACTTTTTCAGACTCCTTGTGGTACCACCTTGGTAGACTTGGGTAAGATATGGGAGAATTCTCTGAATTACCAGGCAAAAATCTCTTACTCTCTTGCTCACTTTGTGCTGGTCTGCTGGAGTAGGGAGAGGAATAATGTGGGCACTCCCTCCTGGCTACTACAGGTAGCACAGCACCAGATTACACCTCAAGCTAACCCAGTCTCCCCCAAAGCCTGGTGACTGTTGCCTGGCTACCTCTGATGTTTGTTCAAAGCCCAAAGGCTGTTTACTCATTAGGTAATGAATCCTGCCATGACAGGTTCCTTCCCTTCATAATAGAGTGTTTCCTTCTGGCCCAGGGTGGGTATCACAGGCACTGGCTTGTCCCCTAGCACTGGTGTCTCATGGGGGCATTAGATAATTGTGAATTAAAACAACAATGAGAAACCACTCTGCATGTACTCTTATCATATGATCCAGCAGTCTACTCTGTTGGTATTTACCCAAATGAGTTAACTTATAACTCTTATCTCTGATCCAGCACAGATACAAGAATTGCCCAAGAACTGCTTTAATTTATTCCCAGCCCTAGGTTGCTTTTTTAAAGCAGGTATTGGGCTAAGAATTCTCTTTGGCCAGGCTGATCTAAATGCTCCATCTGTGGGTGCTGGCAGAATTCTGGGTTCCCCATGTGAGAGGGTGGCCCTGAGTTCTAATGCAAAGTCCCACAATCACTTCACTTTTCTTCCTGTAGGCACGTAGATTTCTCTTCACCTTGCACTGGTGTGGCACTGCCAGAGTATCAGGAAGGGCTGGTGTATGGAGTGAAAGACTGTTTTTGCCCTCTTTAATGACTCTTTCTTTGATATAATGTTAAAACTAGGTACTGCAATCGCTCGCCTGGTTTTTGGTTCTTCTATAGGTGCTTCCTTGTGTGAATAGTTGTTGAATTTGGTTTTTATGTGGAGGGACAATTGCTGGAGGTTTCCATTTGGGCATCTTGCTCTGATAATTAATTTTGGAAATGGGACTTTTAAAGAATTCCAACTTCTTGGATTATCAGACTTAATGGTGCTATTGTTTTGAAGACTCCTGTGGACTTTGGGGTGGGGCAGATGGATGCAGGGCAAATTAAAATGCCACTGTACTCACTGTTCTTACTGAGGTGTAGCTGAACTTTTTGTATTAATCATTTTATAGATTATTGTCAGTTTTTTGGGTTTTTTTTTTTTTTGTAGAGACAGAGTCTCACTTTATAGCCCTCAGTAGAGCGCTGAGGCGTCACACTGCTCACAGCAACCTCCAACTCCTGTGCTTAGGCAATTCTCCTGCCTCAGCCTCCCGAGCAGCTGGGAGCACAGGTGCCCGCCACAACGCCCAGCTATTTTTTTATTGCAGTTCCACCTGTGGCCAGGTTTGAACCCTCTACCCTCGGTATATGGGGCCGGCGCCCTACCCACTTAGCCACAGTCGCCGCCCTGATTATTGTAAGCTTTGACTAATTTCTAGTCTAATGCAAATAAGATTTTGGTTTGCTAGTATTATTGATTTTATGGAGGAAATGTTTTCAGAAGTCTTTACTCTGAGAATTTTAGTAACATCACTATCTTTTTTGTGAACACTGCCATGAAATTTATGAGATAGTCTTAGGTCTGGAAGATACACCTTTCTAGTAAAATCGACAAGAAAATCTCAATGCATTGACCACAGAAGGTATTATACTATAAGCATAACATGTCAGTTTATAATTCTATAAGTGCTAGAAATAGGTAAGTCAAAGTTTACTCTATAAATGAGTGGTTAGATCTCATTACCATATAACCTATACTGGTTTTAAACTTAAGTGAAGAATTATTATTTAAATAGTAGCTAATCAGCTCGGTGCCAGTGGCTCAACAGGCTAAGGCACCAGCCATGTACACCTGAGCTGGCTATTCGAATCCAGCCTGGGCCCGCCAAACAACAATGATGGCTGCAACCAAAAAACGACCGGGCATTGTGGCGGGCGCCTGTAGTCCCAGCTATTTGGGAGGCGGAGGCAGGAGGCTCACTTGAGCCTCGGAATTGGAGGTTGCTGTGAGCTGTGATGCCACAGCACTCTATCCAGAGTGACACCTTGAGGCTACGTCTCAAAAATAAATAAAATAAAATAAATAGTAGCTAATCTAGTAATATGCTCTTCCACCTAAAACTTTTTGCTATCTGGAATAGCTATGCTTGTTTGTTTGTTTCCCTCTGAATGTTTTGTAAGCAATGTAATATTTAAGATCAATGTAATATTTGTCAGTTTTTCATTCGAATTTCCTGACTATACAGCAGGGATTTTTGATTCTATATTATGAGTTTTTATTCTCTTCTGTAGTTGTTGCTCTGTGTGGAGTGTTGTAGGGAGAAAAGAAAGGAAGAATAATTTGTGAATGATAGGTTGACCTCTCTAGACAAGTCATGTGTAAGTAAAGCTGTTTGAGGGTGACCTGCTAACATTGTGGAGAGATTTTATTATACTTTCATTTTATGGAGTTTAATTATACATGCAGAGCAAATGGAAGGTGTAAATGCAGTTGGTTTTGTGGTGTTCCATTCAATGTTACAGACATTTTTTATAATAGAGCCTGCACCGAAAATGTTGGGGAAAGAGTTTTCAAGTCTTTATGCCTTTTATCATCTATGCATTTTACACAAAAGTAAAATCATTAAAATTCTTACCCATTTTTGCTCTACTGTATCTGGTTGAGTTACATTTGAGATCTAAAAATTAGAATGCCAGTTTGCTTTTGCCTGAGGATAAATGTATATTGTGATGTTCAAAATACGTTTCATAATTGTAGTTAAATCTCCTAGGCTTATGTGATCTTCTCATTTTTCTTGTGATCTGAATTTTGGGAATGAGTGAGGGGTTGATATTTAATGAGTTTTCTTCCATCTGATGTTATTCTTATCATATGAGTGACTACAATTAATAAGTGGAACTTAATAAAATGTAGACTAATTAGCTTTTCCAAAGGATGAAATGCTATACAAAGACCTAGCTTTTTAAAAAAAAAAAAAAAACCATCTATGGATCACATACTTAACTAAGTTTGTAGTTCTGGGACAAGAGATAGAAAAACAAATGTTTTATGTTGGTGACTGGTGGATGCGTTTAGAAGACATTATTAGAAAGAAGAGCTCAGAAAAGAACTGTCATTTTTGAAAACAGGATTGAAAGGAAATTAAAAGGAACTGTGGGTTTGGGAGGCACAATTGCCTCTCAATCCTAACTTCAAAAATATAAAACTGATAACGATTTTGAATGACAAAAGCCGGTTAAAACTCAGTCTTTTAGCAAGGATCAAATCAAGAGCGTGACCTTCACACCCATTGATAAAACCTCAAAATTGATCAAGGTGTCTCAGTGAATTTTAACTACACATACAGTATCTATTAAATTTCTTTCAATTTGACAGAATACCTTATGGAAAAGAGTTCCTACCTCTGATTTTTCATGAGCCCAAATATCCCTAATTAAGAAGAGATACATGTGTAAAGGGTGAGAGAAAAAAGGATGTAGTAAATCTAAGGATATCTAGAAAAGAACTGTGGATATAGTTGTTGTTCTAAAGATCTGACTGAAATAAAATAGGAAAGTCAAGCAATTTTTAAAGAGAAAGGCATATTTTAGCTTAGTAGATAACATCATAATTTTCCAAAATGGTTGTCCCAATTTGCACTCCTACAAATAATATATCAGTCTTTTTAATTTTAGCCAGTCTTTTTGGGAGAGTATTAGTGGTTTAATTAGCATTTCCTTGATATTAATGAGGCTGAACAAATTTACTTATGTTTTCTGACCATATTCTTTCCGTTTGGGTGAATTATCTATTCATGACTGTCTTTGTTGTCATTGTTGTGGTTGTTTAATATGCAATAAAGTGAACTAATTGTATTAACCTAAGATGTACAGTTTAAAAAAGTTTTTAAAAATTGTTTTCTGCAGACACATCCAGATCAAGACGTGAAACATTTCCAGCATCCCATAAAAGTCCCTGTGTCCATTCCAAGTCATCTGCCCTTTATCTTCCTAGAGGTAACCACAGTTCTTATTGCCAACATCAGTTAGTTTTGCTATATTTTGAACTTCATTTAAAAGTATGTGCTACTTTGTATTTAATTTCTTTTACTTAACATAATGTGATGTTATTTGTGTGTTTGCATATAGCTATCTATTGCTCTTTTACATTGTGGGTGGTATTCTACTTTTTGAGCTGTCAACCTAAACTGAGTGACAGAGAGACTAACGCTCCAAAGCAGAGTTTATTCAGGAACAGCAGAGGACTATAATCCAGGATTTGTGTGTATAGTGGAGTACAGATGCATCCAAGGGGCTTAGGGCAAAGGAGGAACTTCCAAAAACAAGACATCCATGTAGTTTACTTTTTTTTTTTTTTTTTTTGTAGAGGCAGTCTCACTTTATCGCCTTTGTTAGAGTGCCGTGGCTCACAGCAACCTCCAACTCCTGGGCTTAGGCGATTCTCTTGCCTCAGCCTCCCCAGTAGCTGGGACTATAGGCGCCCACTACAATGCCTGGCTATTTGTCTCTTTTGCAGTTCAGCCAAGGCCGGGTTTGAACTCACCACCTTCGGTATATGGGGCAGGTGCCCTACTCGATGAGCCACAGATGCCGCCCATCTAGTTTACTTTTTAAACAAAGACCATTGGTTACAGGGGCTTATTGCAGTAGCTGGCCTTGGTTTATTGGTAGAAATAACCATTGCTAGGCAAGTGTCCTTGGACAGGTGGCTCATCTGGCTTGAAGAGTTTCTTGTGATAAGGCCTGTTACCAGCACATATACAGGAATTTCATGCCATAAGGCCAGTTACAGACCTCACACATCAATGACTGTAACTGGCCTTATGGCAAGAAGGAGTTGATTCTTCAACTCCATTTCATCAGTTCGACATAAATAAAATAAGCCATTTTTGTACCTGCAATGTTCACAAAGTGTACCACAATTTATTTGTGTGTTCTCTTGTTCATAGGCAATGAGATTATTTCCAATTTGGGGCTATCAAAGTTAAAGCAGCTAGTCTGGGCACAGTGGTTCATGCCTGTAATCCTACTACTTTGAGAGGCTGGGGAGGGAGAATTGCTTGAGGCCAGGCATTTGAGACCAGCTTGAGAAATAGCAAGATCCTATTTCTAGGAAAAACAGAAAAATTAGCCAAGCATGCACCTATAGTCCCAGCTACTTGGAAGGCTTAGGCAGGAAGATCACGAGGGTCCAGGAGTTAGAGATTACTGTCAGCTATGATGACTCCATGGTACTGTAGCTTGAGCCATAAGAGTGAGACCTTGTCTTAAAAAAAATAGTTAAAGCAGCTATGAATGTTCATATGTACTTGAAAATGAGATTATTTTTCCTGTTATGGAAGTTTAAAGGTACAGATATTAACACACCTTGTTTTGTTCATGTCTTCCATGTCCTTTGTATTTAATATTTTCAGTACTATATTTATTTATGCATTCTCTTGTTCATAGACATTGAGATTATTATATTTCCAGTTTTTAGCTGTCAAAGTTCAAGCAGCCATGAATGTCCACTCTCACTTGCAAGGAGATTAATTTTCTGATGTAAGTTTCAAATACAAATACTGATATAGCGGCTCAGCGCCTGTGGCTCAACAGGCTAAGGTGACAGCCATTTACACCTGAGCTGGCAAGTTCGAATCCAGCCTGGGCCTGCCAAACAACAATGACAGCTGCAACCAAAAAATGGCCAGGCACTGTGGCGGTTGCCTGTAGTCCCAGCTACATGGGAGGTGGAGGCAAGAGACTTGCTTGAGCCCAGGAATTGGAGTTTGCTGTGAGCTGTGATGCCACAGCACTCTATCCAGGGTGACAGCTTGAGGCTGTCTCAAAAATAACACAAAACAAAACAAAACAAAACAAAACAAAACAAAACACAGGTGCCGAGTTAGGCAATCGATTGCTTTAGTTTGATGAAGTAATTTTGCACCATCTGTTGTGTTTTCCCACGACGGAAATGATTTGTGGAAATGGTGCCTGTGAAACCCACACAGAGGATGTGGAAAGGAGGTTTGGAGCTCGGTGCCTGTGGTTTAATGGGCTAGGGCGGTAGCCACGTACACCTGAGCTGGCAGGTTCGAATCCAGCCCGGGT
>CAUYON010171358.1:0-46962 GCA_963573935.1 Arctocebus calabarensis
CTCTACCAAGGGTGCAAAGTGAGACTCTGTCTGTACAAAAAAAAAAAAGATGGAGACTTTACCTCTTTTATGTTTACATGGATGGAGCTGGAACATATTCTTCTTAGTAAAGTATCTCAAGAATGGAAGAAAAAGTATCCAAGGTACTCAGTTCAGTTATGAAACCAATATATAATCACCCATACTTCCATATGAAAGCTATAACCCAACTATAGCCCAAGAAGAAAGGGGAAAGAGGAGGGGGGAAGGGAGGGGAGGGGGAGTGATGGGTAAAGAGAGGGTAATTGATCTGACCACACCTATGGTGCATTTTACAAGGGTAAATGTCAAATCTACTAAGTGTAAAGTATAAATGTCTTAGCACAAGAATTGAGAAAATGCGGTGAAGGCTATGTTAACCAGTTTGTGGTATTTCAAGTTGTATATAAAACCAACACATTGTACCCCATAAATGCATTAATGTACACAGCTATTACTTAATAAAAAAATGTATAAGCCAGCAGTTATAGAATTACAATCAGAAATAGTAAAATTATGGTTGTACAGGAAGAAACTAACAAATCAGCCAAAAAATAAGATAAGATCAGACAAAGGTATCAATATGCATTATCTAATAGATATTACATAAATTTTGTATCCAACTATGAAGGAATATATTGTTGATTTTTTTAAAGTTATGAACTTTAAAAAAAAATCTAGTTGTAAAAGCTGTCATGTAGGCATAGTGGCTCACACCTGTAATCCTAGCACTCTAGGAGGCTGAAGCAGGTGGATCCCTTTGACTCAGGAGTTGGAGACCAGGCCGTGCAAGAGTGAGACCCCCTCTCTACTGAAAATAGAAAACTAGTTGAGCATTGTGGCAGGCACCTGTAGTCCCAGCTACTTGGGAGGCTGAGGCAGGAGGATCACTTGAGCCTAATAGTTTGAGGATGCTGTGAACCATGATGCCACGGTAATCTACCCAGGGTAATAGAGTAAGACTCTTTTTTAAATTAAAAAAATAAATAAATAAAAGCTGTCGTGTATAAGTGTCATTAATTCCAGTAAGAGGAGTTAAGATTCAGCCTGAGCTAAGAGTAAAGTCTCTCCGTGTGTGTGTGTGTGTGTTTGTGTGTGTGTGTGTGTATGTGTGTAGTGTCAACCACAGCATATGTGAACAAATATACTATATCTCATATGCTGTAAATGTGAGTTAAAACAAGAGTTACATAGAGCCAGCAATAGGGTTTAAATTCTAGTCTCATTGTTTATCACTTCTGTGACTTTGGGCACGTCACTTAGCTTCTTTGAGGCTCAGTTTTCTTGTCTGTGTAATGGGTCTAATAATGATACCTACAACTTTGTTTTAGTGTGAGAATCAAATAAACTATTGTAAGTGCCCAGTGCCACATCTATCTCCTTAACAATAAGCAATAAATTAGCTGTTTCATATTCCTTACTATCCTGAGGTCCTTTCCTATGTGAAATTATTTAGATACCTTATATTCTTGTATGTGGAAACAAATTCTTTCCATTTTACCAGCTGTTTTCTTTCAAGAATCTGGACTCTGGTTAACTGTGTCCTGAGCACCTTTTTGTTTTAAGGTAGTTTATTATAAAAAATTAGGGAGCCATTATTTATGCAAGAGAAATGATGAGCACCAGAAAAAGATTGATTCAGTTATTTTGGAGGGATTATATTAGTAAAACAATGAAACAGAATGATTCTTCAAAAATATTAACACCTGATAAGGACTTCACACATAATTGAGCAGAGGTTGAAATTTACAGAGGCAAATACTAACCAGGAGGTATTTTTAAGCCTAAGGCAGTGAGTAACTCAGGGTTTGGGAACAAAGTATCACAAACACAACACTACAGTGTGACCGGAACCGAGGGAAGAATTTTTTTTTTTTAATTATTTTATTTATTTTTTTGCAGTTTTTTGGCTGGGGCTGGGTTTGAACCTGCCACCTCGGGTATATATGGTGCCGGCACCCTACTCACTGAGCCACAGGTGCCACCTGGGAAGAATTTTTTGAAAAGATTCTATCTTAACAACAAACCCCTCAAATAAGGCATTGACTTTGTCCTCCAAATGATAATGATTCATTAGCATAAGTTGTGGGATTTCCCCTGAAATATGTATATTTTGCTTTTGAGGAGCCAGAATAATGGTTGTCTGTTGTGTTTGTTCTGAGGCTGCTGTGCCCTCAGCCTGGAGCCCGCCTCCACAGCACGTCTGGGAAGGGCATGTTTGCTTGGAGGCTCCAGTTTTATCAGAATGGAGCTGTGGAGTCTTTCTGGAACTAAGCAGTGAGTTGGGGGCTTGAGGCAGAAGGAAGGAGACTCGGCCATACCCTGGGTAGCTGGGGCCTGAAGGTCTGTTTTCAGTGTAAGCAAAGTTTTATTCAGGGCAGTTGCCTGCCCAGTGCCTGTAAGTGTCTGCAATGGTGACAACAAGGTTGGGTTCTTGGTGCTTGGGAGCTGCGGACTGGAGGGTCAGAGGATACACAGGGAACACGGCAGAGGGGACACGGCAGAGAGGGCACGGCCTGGGTGGGGTTTGCGGGGTGCATGTGAGAGGTGAATGGATGACTGTTTGGGTGTGATTAGGTGGTAGGTCTATAGCCAGGGCCACATAGTGGCCTCCAGGTCTGGGGAGCTGAGGACAGGTGTTTTGCAGTGGGAGATGATGACACCATGCTCTGTGAGGCTTGGCCTGAAGGTGAGTGGCAGTGGGGCTTGAACTGAGGGGCATTCCATGGTCTTCTGCTTGTCCAATCCACGTCCACAGGAAAAACACACCCAATCACATGCATATGGTTGGGGGGACATGAAGAATCAGTGTATAATTCCTGGCACTTATTTTTGGGTTTGATGGACTCCAAAGTGTGAGTGCCTTCCTCCAGGGGGGCTCAGGATAACCCGTCTGGACTGCTTTCATGTAAGAAAATACATTATGCCTTCATAATATTTAATTTGTGGGTGGCCCTGGTTGTTTTCCTGGGACCCCCTGTCAGAGAAGGGGTCTCACGCACCTGAGTAGCAGCCGCTGGTCCATGAGAGACGCTGCATCTTCCTCCATTTGTTTATAGCACATCAGGATTGAGCTGTTTCTTTGCACTTGGTTGTGGGTTTACAGATGACATAATCTGCACTGGGGGGCTCTGAGGGGACCTGGGTTGTTTGGGGCATGGGAGTCTCAGCATGGCAGTGGGAATGGCTGTGGTATGTGGGTCCTGAGGGCCAGCCCTGCTTCAGGTAATCTTCAAGCACAGCTCAGTTCAGAAATGGTGACGTTGAGGATATTTATTACTCAAAAGCTTTGCTCTTCACTAACAGTCAAGATGTCTCAACCCCTCCCACCCCCGTCCATTCTGGAGCTTGTTTTTGGGAGAGGATGTGGTCAGCGCTGACCCTGAGCCCCAATCTCTCCGATACACTAAGTGCTGTTTCAGAGCGGGGAGGAGGCAGGTCAGAGGAGCGGTCAGGCCGCTCTTGCCCAGCCTGAGTCTAGAATGTCATAAAAATAGACACTATCTTGTTGGCACCACTGAGAGTTCTTCAGGGAGTCCTTGCTGGAGATTGTGCCTTTTTAAGCAAGACAGATGCAACTTCACTCCAGCTGGCTCCTTCCTCAGCGATCCAGTGGCTTCTCAGAGTTTGTCCTCTCTGTCCCTCCGGTGGGCCTTTGAATGGAACCCAATTCCTGCCACTTTGTAACTTTTTCTTTGGGGGCCCCCGACTGGTCCCCATCGTGGCATCTGGACCCCTGACATCTTTGAGAGTGAGCTCGCCCTCCCCTGTTCTCCTCTGTGCTATGTGCATGTCGCTTTAGGTGACTCAGGTGTGAGGCAGGCAGGAGGCCCAAGCTCGCAATTTCGAGAAGCATCTCAAGGCTCTGCGTGAAGGAGCAGCACCATCTGCCCCTCACGGGGTGGGACTAGTTCTCTGCCAATATGCGAGGTCAGCTGGCCCTTTCCGCCCTGCTCTCTGAGCCCTTTCATTCTTGGATGGCTCAGGGCTTTCGAAATGGAGCCACTTTTCAGAAATTTCCCTTGTACGCTTTGACAATGATATTCCAGTTGGCAGTTTCATACCCATGGTAGCTTCAAATGTCAAAGGTGGTTTTCTGTTACATGTAAATTGCGGTGATATTTGCTCAAGTTTTTATTGGGCTGATAGGAGTCAATCAGAAAGGATTAGAGAACACACCGGTCTAGAATTTTTTGCAGCTTACCTTAGTTAGGCATTCTGAGAGAATTCTGGCCCTTCTACACTTGCTTCATAAATTGCAATAGCAAAGCATAGCTCAGGTTTTGAGACAAAATCCATCATTGGGCCTCCTAGGCTTCCAAGAGAAAGTTCCAAATAATTCTCCTTCCAGACTCAGACATTCCAGGCCCTATCACAACCTAAACGTGCTTCTTCTGTTTGGTCAGCCTAAGTGAAATTACTCTGAGCACTTTTGAATTTCATGAACAGGAAAAAAATAAACTTTTTCAACTTGAAAAATAAATGGAAGCCATTCTTCTTGGCAGCAGATAACTCTGAAAGATGTGACCTTTCAGAGTTCACACTGCCCAAGTGGATTGTTCCTTGGAGGAACAGAATCTGCATAAGTTCAGTCCAGCAATGTCAAGGAGAAAATGTTAAGTGATGGAAGAAGAAAAAATATTTATAAGACCAGTAAACTTTGGAGCCAATTATTCTCCTTGGCTTCCTGACTCACTTCACGTCCAGGTTTCAATGTTCAGAATGTTTTATGTCATTTTAGTGACCAAATGAGTTTGGCTGAATATACACAATGATTTGATTGAGAAAAAGTGATCTATTATTATGGGCAGAAAAATAAGTTTCTACAGAAATGGGATAATTTGATAGCTGCTGGGTAAGACAGATTGATACAAACAAAATCCAAATGGTGCTTTTCCCCTTGGTGAGTTCCACTGGTAATCAACTACCAGGTTCTGGAAATGGACCATTATGCAAATTTATAAAATACAACTAGATCTTTTCACCCTGGGGTGTTTATAATTCATTCCCTTGGAAATAAGATCCCTAAATGAAAATCTCAGTGGCAATGCTCCATGAAGAATAAAACTGTAAATGCCTCACTAGGCAAAGGAAAATAGAAAAAGTTGGGCTACTCAGAAAAATAGTAACTATTTATTTTCTGAGATACTGTGGATTCTCTCAAGGACTATATTTTACAGATCTTTTATTATAGTACTGCTGTAAATAAATTGATAGTTTTATTGCTCCTTCCAGGTTCTGTGATAGGTGTAGGGGACAAAGTCAGGAAATAGGGCTATTTTCTTGCCTCAAATAGCTGAGTCACCACACTTACTGAATGAGACAAGCAACAACCCCAGTAACCACAGGGTAAGGCTCACTGTGGGGGGAGAGGGAGGTTTTATTAGCCAACATTTTAAGGACATCTTGAAGCATACAAAACATTCTCACATTCCACAAATATTTATCGAGTGACTGCTATAAAGTAGTTACTATATATTCATCATTTCATTTTAATTTTAAGTGCTTCTCCTGATAGTCTAAAGTGGAACTCAACAACGATTAACACATCACGAATGACTTTCATGATAGCTCTTGTGTTTACTGGCATCATGCATGAGAAATTCTCACTGCCTGGAGACTCAAGGCGAGTGGTTAGATGTCAAAGGGGAGACTTCCAGGAGTCACCAAGAAAAATACTTTTTTTTTTTTTTATTTTGAAGAAGAAAGCAAAAGAAAGTAAAATCCTTAAGAACAACAATTTGAAAAACAAACAAAATAAGCCCAAAGCATAGCACAGAACCCAAGGGCCCAATAAAGTATTTTGCAACTTGAAGTACAGAGCAGAACATCTTGAGAAATTCCCACATTTCCAAGGCTGAACCGCAGCTAGAACTCAGGGAATGGCTCAGTCCCCTAGGAAATGAATGCAGTAAGGAGGCTGCTTTGCACAAGGGCCAAGTAAGAAGGTTCTGTGGCTCTGCACCCAAGGACATTTTGGGCCTTCTCATAAAAAAGTAAGATCCCATAAAAAAGCAAAAGGAAAATTGGAAACCCAGACTCTAAAACAAAGTCAGTACTTGAAGAAAAGTTTATATTAATACAAAATAGTTAATATGGTAAATACAGCAGTAAGGATTAGCTAAGTGTGTAGAGTGAAGGGGGCATGGGCAGATTCCTTCCAAATTCCACCAGGCCATACTTTCCTCTGGGAAGCATTAAAGAGTCTATAGGCTTAGGTAACAGAGAGACCTACGGTGGCTGTCATCTGAAAACACAACTCAATTCAGAAATCATTTGATTGAGCATACTATTCAAAAGCTTCTCATGTGATTAGAAGTCAAGTGGAAGCTAGAATAAGAATTTAGGTTGTGGCTGGGCGAGGTGACTCATGTGTATAATCCCAGAACTCTGGGAGGCTGAGGTTGGGAGGATTGCTTGAGCTCAGGAGTTCTGAGATCAGCCTGAGCCAGAGTGAGACCCTGTCTCTACTAAAAGTAGAAAAGTTAGCCAGACATCATGGTGAGCACCTGTAGTCCCAGCTACTTGGGAGGCTGAGGCAGGAGGATCACTTGAGTCCAGAGGGTTGAAGTTGCTGTGAGCTAGGCTGATGCCACAATACTCTAGCCTGGGCAACAGAGTGAGACTCTGTCTCAAGAAAAAAAAAAGAAAAGAATGTTGAGTGCTAACCGAAAGACATGTGGCTCAGAGATTATCAGAAAATGGGATAAAACCTAGAAACCAGATCTGAGACCTAGCAGGGTATCCCATTTAATTTGCTTTTTTTTGTTCTTGTTGTTTAATATTCAAGGACATTAGTTTGTGCATATTCCTAATAAATATTTCTACCTTTGATGCTGTTAATGTTTTAATGGATATTTCATAGTTTCCTGTTACCAAAACCTTGACAAACCATGGATTTCCTGGTCAAAGGGAACAGTGACTAACTGCTTCACAAATCTTTTTTTTTTTTTTTTTGTCAGCGTTACCCCTGCACATTTACATAGACACAGGCACACCTTGCAGATACTTGAGTGTCAGCGTGAGCTCTTCCCTGGTCACTGTATTCAAAACTCTATGCCACCTCTAACTCCACACTCTATCTCACTTCACTGCTTTAATACTCTCTTCAGCATTACTATTCAGACATGTATGCATACAACTTAGGCACATATGTATATCAATTGTATAGATATAAAAATACATATAAACTTATTTACCATTTTGTTTGACCACCCCTCTCCCCCACTAGTGTTCTGATGAATGTTTCCCAATTGGCTGTCCAGGGCAGGGGTGGAGTGGGGTGGGGGTTCTGATGTGCAATGCTGGCCAGAGCTGTAAATATTCCCATGACAGCTATTTGTTCAACAATTGGCTTGAAAAATTCCTGAAAATTTCTGTCTGGTCTTACAAACCGATTTGAGCCAACTCCGGGACACCACCAGCTCTTCCCACACTGAGAAATCCCATGAGGGTGTCCCACAAGGGCAGGAGTTTCTGTCTTCTTTGTTAACTGTTATAACCTCAACACTCCAAATACTTCTTGACTCATAATAGAAGTTTCATAAATAACTGTTAAATGAGTGAATAAATATAAATACCTATTTTACAATTGGGATAATTACACATTAAGGACAGTGTATTCCATCATTTTCACATATGCTCATAATAAGAATTTTGTCCATGCCATTATGTGTTATTCTAGAATACATTAGTGGTGCTTTAACAATTAACTTTGGGGTATAATTTATTCCACTATTTTATAGTTAGGTAAATTTTATCTCATTAAATAGTAACACTATTATAAATATCTTTAAACATAAATATTTACATAAATTAACTCTGATATAGTGGTCTGTTGTTTAAGGTTAATAAAATTATACCAAAAGAGGTATGGGAAATAAATTTGTGAGGATTCCAATTATATTCTGAAATATTTTAATGTCAGATATAAAAATGCTTGACCAAATTTATGTGACATTAGAATTCCAAGAATTGGAATCCTAACTTTCTCAAGTTAATTTAATTTTTAAGAAATATAATATAGACCAGTGGAAAACACAAGAAATCCAGAACATTGACTTTTAAAATTTTTAAATTTTTTTTTTATTTCACATTAATATGAGGGTGCAAATTTTTAGTTTACCTTGTTCTCACTTCCAGAGTAAAGTTCCACTTGTAAAAGAGCCCCCCACCAGGGAGCATGTAATACACCCTCACAATGTGCACAGGAGGTGAGATCCTGCCTCATGCCCTCCCTCCTGCCAAACGCCCTCCTCCCCTCACTCCTGCTCCCACTTCCCTATATGCACGTACTAGACTATATTTGTGTTTTATTGTTCATATGAGCAGGTAATTTTCTAAATATTGGTTTCATATTAGTATGGAGTTCATTGTATATTTATGTTTTCATTCTTGAGATACTTTACTAAGAAGAATGTATTTCAACTCTATCCAGGTAAATGTAAAAGATGTAAAGTACTCATCTGTTTTAATGGTTGAATAACATGATATACATATACCACAGTTTGTTGATCCATTCATGGTTTGATGGGCACTTAGGTTGCTTCCATGACTTGGCAATTATGAAATGAGCCATAATAAACATTCCAGTGCAAATGTCTTTGTGGTAAAATGATTTTTGTTCTTCTAGGTAGATACCTAAGTAATGGGATTCCAGGATCAAATGGAAGGTCTACTTTTAGATCTTTTGAGGATTCTCCATACTTCTCTCCAAAAAGGCTGTATTAGTTTTCAATCCCACCAGCAGTGTAGAAGTGTTCCCTTCTCTCCGCATCCACTCCAGCATCTGGCGTTTTGGGACTTTGTGATGTTTGTTAGTCTTGCTGGGGTTAGATGATATCGTAGAGTGGTTTTGATTTGGATTTCTCTGATAATTAAAGATGGTAAGCATTTTTTCTTGCATTTATAGGTCATTGTCTGTCATCCTCAGAGAAGTTTCTGTTCAACCCCCCCACTTATAGAGGGGGTTGTTCGTACTTTTCTTATTGTTTAATTTGAGTTCTCTATAGATTCCAGTTATCAAGTCTTTGTCAGATTCATAACATGCAAAAATCTTCTCCCATTCTGAAGGCTGTCTGTTTGCTTTGTTTGTGGTACCCTTAGCTGTGCAAAAGCTTTTTAGCTTGCAAATCTCTGTTATTTATTTTTAGTGTTGCTGCAATTGCCTGGAAATTGACATGTTTTAGATATACATTTAATTTAATACATAAAATAGCTATCATAAACAATGCAGAAAGAATACCTTAAAAATGAGTTGGGCAAAATTTGGAACAAAATGGAGAAAAATAAATGTAGATTTATACTTCATATCATATAGCAAAATATTCTATCAATATCAAAGTGCATATTCTATCATATAGCAAAATATTGATAGAATAAAAATAACTAAAATAAAATTAGAAAATACATTTAATTGTAAGGCTATAAGAATGAAAGTTTTCAAAAGATTAAAACAATAGAAAAAATTTAAAGCAGTTAAGCAAATTTAAGAACATAAGAAAATAAAAGTTCTGTTCCATAAACACTAACAGAGTTAAAATTAAAAAAAAAGAATTGTGGCAACTACGACAGACATAATTCTGTTAAAGTCTTATATAAAACTAGAAAACTCTATAAACTCAGAAATGGACAAGAATTTAAAGAAAATAACACAATGTTTTACTTAAGGTAAATAAAATGTACTATTTAAAGTACAGTAGAAATAGCATACATTAGAGAATACAAAAATCAGTTCAATGTGCTTATTAAAGCAATGCAAAGTATAATTTTATTCAAAGGGATTATACATTTTAGTTCAAGTCTCTTGTTTATCATACCACCTGGATTGATTCCATTTTAATTCGCCCATGCCTTCATTGGGTTATTCATTGATTCAAATGTGTATCCCAATTTGTCCATTCCCAATGCAGTCATGGAGATGCCAAAGGAAATATCAGAAGCTTGCCAAGGTAACCAAAAGAGCCTAGAGCTGATGTGTGATTGTATTGTCCTGAGAGATATTAGAATAATATTCTCTTGTTCTTCCTCAAGAAAAGCAAAGCCACAAAAACTTAGTAAATCAGAAGCAAATATATTTCAAATAAAAGTGCATTGCCATAATATTGCTTTCCATTTGATCCCTATAAGAAGCTTAAACACAGACATAAGTGCATTTATGTACTTCATGTATATTGTGATCCACTGGTCCAATTTTATTATGAAAATAGTTGTCATTAGGAGTGTGTCCAACTTCCGTGGTGGATATGAGCATTGAATTGTAAACTGTCAGGTGATAGTTTCTGTCTGATTCAAACCTTTGCAGAGGACCTACCTATCTGGTTAGGCACCCACAGCATTTCCTTGGGCATTTCATTTTCATGTCCTCCCCATAGCTGTAAAGATTGTGAACAGCAGGTAGCAAAGTTCAATGGAAAGAATATACAGAGAAAAGAAATGCTTATTTTCTTATATTCTAAAATAACTTATGATAGTTATTTTAGGAACAATGATGATGATCTTGATAAATGGCTGGCTGTGATTTTTGAGAGACAGGAACATGAAGTGAATTTCATGTTCTCTCTAGTTTCTGCATGGAGACACTTTCCAAACTGTGACATACTCTCTATTTGGAGCCAAGTAGAGAATTGTGCCCTTGATAGTTAAGGGAAACAGTTTGCTATTCAGGGACATGGAGGTGGCTAGAATTTGTGGGGCCTAAAACTGGAGAGGAGTGAATGATTTAGGTGAAGGGTACTGGTAGCCATCCCACAGGGTACCTATATTTCAAAATACTATATCATGCACCATAATACAGAAAATTCTATTTGTTAATTTAAAGAAGATAAATAAATCATGAAAACTATAAGAGAAGCAGAAGAAAGAAAGAAAAGAGAACTAAAAATCTTCATAGAGGTCACTTGGAGTCTTTGGCTCAACACTAAACTTCACATACACAAGACTGGGAGAACTGCCAGCTACTGGGCAGGCTCTAAGATAAGAGAAGATTTCGGAGGTCATGCAATCTGAGGGATGCTGGAGTTTCAAGATTAGAATGACCTCTTTAAATGAGATCTTACATAGGCAATGCCTTAAGAGTAGGTCTATTTAAGCCCTTGAGTATGAGCTACTCTAGACTTTCCTTAACAAAACTTAGGAGCAATCCTTGACAGGGTGACACCTATCCATCAGCAAATAGACTGCCTGCCACAAGAAAAATGAATACTTTTTGAAGGAAGAAAACAAAATTCATTTTCTCAATAGTGTAATATATAATCAAAAACTACTAGGTATGAGGAGAAAAAAACAGGTGAATGAGATTCATAATAAAAAGTCAAGACAAATGAAGTCAATGATAAGACAGATTTTTTTTTCTATTAGCAGGTAAGAACTTTACAACAGCTAATATAAATGTTTTGAAAGATTTCAATGAAAAGGTATGCAGAATTATTGGACAAAAGGGGAACTTAATCAGAAACATGGACACTAGAAGGTGGATCAAATATATATTCTAAAATGAAAAAATTTTATATTTAAAGTAAAAAGTTCTATAGCTACATTTAAGACAAGGGCAGTATATATTACAAAAGAAAACAAGGCTGAACTGGAAGACAGAGCTATATGAACTGTTCAAACTGGAAAACAAAGAGAATAACTTAAAAAAAAAAGCAGAGGCTCCTTATTGAGAAATGGACAAATATTGTGTTGTGAGAGAGTACAGCGTTGAAGTTGATTGGGTTTTGAAACATGACTTTTTGTATGCCTAGACACATGATTTAACCTTCATGACCTGACTTTTAGGTAGAGATACAGAGGAGTGAGGAGATGGCATATATTACATAAAATATAAAGTAAGTGAGATAGAGAGAGATAAAGGGATTATCCCAAGATCATAGAAATGGTAAATTTAGAGCATGAAATCAAACATTTATCTTTGCTTCTCACTCTAGTACCTTTTCTTATAGAAATGTCGTAGGGTGGGGCAATGGAAGTGCTGATGCTTTTTGGCTGATTGGAACATTTTCAGACTCATGTGTGTGTACATAAAGAGACCAGCATTTCTTCCAGAAATGGGACTTAAAATTGTGACATTCCAATTATAGGGCAAGGCAAAGAGCCCTAAATCTTGCTGACGATAAATAGTAGGTAGTTCTAGTCACTGGCTTTTCTGGACCTCAGACTGCATATATGTAAAACAGACATTATGTGCTGTCTATACAGAATTTGATGCATATCAAACTAAAGCAAATAAGAACACCTAGCTTCCATTGAATATATTTTTCCATACTCTGGGTCAAGGGTATCTATTATCCATCATCACTCTGAGCTCCTGAGAGCCAGGGATAGGTCTTCTGGATTCTTTGTTTATTATGTAAAATCAAGCCCAGTATCACTAAATAAGAGCTGAAGTGAATGTGGGTAAAAGAGCACTTTTATAGCAGTTTCCAGTCCCCTGGGCCTTTGGCACAGAAACACAGTACCAGAACTCTCAGAGTCAAGGTTCCCTGATCCCACAGGGCAGCGTCCTCATGCCACACTGGTGCTGAAGCAGGGATACCAAGCTGGTTGTCATTACAAATATGAACTACCCCAACTTGCCTAACAAGAAGTAATATATGAAGGTGGAAAGACATTACTTGTCAGAGTCCAGATCCACCTGGGAGGCCTGGGCAGGGCTAGCCACGTCAGTGTCTGCTGCTTGCTCCAAGACCAACAAAAGTCAGGAGGCCCGTAAGTTTCCGTTCATCATTCAATCAGCAGACATTTGCTGAGCACCAATGGTGTGTTGGGCCCCAGGAGATGGGAGTGGATAGGACAGACTTGCTCTCCTGGTCCCATCTCACTGTAACTCAGGAATCATTCTAATAATCTGGGTACAGGGACAAGAATACGAGACCTATTAAGCAAAGCTTGTTTCCAATATTATTTACTTCTTCCTGTCAGACGCATGAAGTTTAGGGGCACAGAGAAGCTTCAATGTCAAAGATTTGGGGGGGCAGTGGGAGTAGTATATATTTGAAGGTGGTGTATGTGGATGCAATGTACTTAGAGACAGTCTATTTGGAGGTGGTGCATTTGGAGATGGAGAATTCAGTCCCCACCCCTCTTTGGTCTCCCCAGAGCTCGGCCTCTCGCGGACACTTTTGGGCGCATTGCTCCTTGGAACCCGGTGGGAGCGCATCGCAAGAAAGTTGCTTGGTGGAGCTGACGCAGCCTGCTGGCAGCTTCTGCTCTATTCTGTGTTCTAAACTTGGACTAGCGTGGCTTGAACCCAAGTCTGCGCATCCCAGGTTCCCCTACACACCGGGTGGGGGCTCTAAAGACACAAATGAAGGAAGCGGGCAGGAAAGGCAACATATGCCAAGGGTGAGACGGGCCCATGCCGAGGGTTGGATGCAGCCAAGTAAAGGCTATTCGTGTTGGGGTTTCCCGGCGGCGTCTGACTCACAGGGAAGTCTGGACACTACAGAAGCCCCTGACTCAGCTCCTTGCCCCTCCAGCTGTGCTGTCCACAGGCTCTTCAAGACCGCCTGCGGACTCAGAGAAATCGCTCATCTTGGTGGCGCGAGGAGCCTGGGTCAAACAGAGGGCCAAGGGTCCGCAGTGAGGCATTGGGCAAGAGACAAATGCAGCGACCCCGCCAGGCACCTGCCCCCAGCCTGCTTCTTCCCCTAGGCAGGCGCATGGCTGTGGCTTCCCTCGCTGGGGCCCAGTCTACTCTGCAGAAGGGAGCAGAACACGCTCCGGGGCAAATCTGACAAAAACACGGCTTTTATTTGGGCCTCCTGCTCAGATTCCATTTCTAGCCCTTATTCTGGGAGAAAGAAAAAGGAGCTTGCACCGGTCCAGCTGGCGCCCTCCATGGTTCTGGGCAGCTGCTCCCCAGGGAGCGGCATTATGGGCCCATTGCGTGCTGGGCCAGGTGCCAGGCGCCCGTTCCGCGCAGGGTTGTGCCACGGCCCCGCTTTCCTGGAATTCAAGGAGTAAGAATAAGACCCGCTCCTTATTCACTCCTCAATTATTCTAACTTCATTTTTCAAGCACCCCATATGGCATTGTTTTCCCAGGAACTCTGAAGCAATGAAACTATGAACCATTCAAACACTATGCATGGACTGTTTATCAAGAAAACAATCATAGAAAAAAGATCCTGCCAATTTGCCCAGTGAGAATTTCAGGTGGGGGCTGAGGAGATGGGAATGGCTATGGGGAGGGTCAGATTTCCCAGGAACACTGACAGGCTGGACAAGCCGTGGAGTGGTGTGTGTAAGCACACCCACGTGCACAGTGTCACACTGTGTGCCTCCTGCTGTCTTTGGGGGCTCTCCTAACAACTGGAAAGATTCATATTTCCTTCTCGATATTTTATGAAGTACTTTTAAGCACACCCACTCCCTTGGGAGAAAGAATTTTCAAGCAACAATCTAACTTTTGCTGATAGATTTTTGGCTATTAGGGGATATTAGTTCAGTATGAGATGCCTGGTGGGTTTGAGTGGCAGAGGCCCAGCCTGGTTCAGTGGGTAAAGCATTGGGCTGAGAGCTTCTTGACCAGCCAAGCACAGGCCTGGCTAGTACTCCCAAAGAGACGCCAGTGGGTGTGGGGGGATTCCCTGCCTCAGTCTTTCCTTGGTGTTTGTTCCTGCCATATTCTCACCCTAAGCTCAGACCAAGGTGGATAACAGGGCCCTGGGCCTTGCAGGCCACAGCACGAGGTGTAACTCCCCTGTGAATGGCCCGCGGAGGTTGGGAGAGCCCAGGGCTGAGCTCTGGAGCTTTCTGGTTGCACTTAGTCACTGTCTGCCTTGAGGTCTGAGCACTGTGAGAGTCGGAACTCTGGAGGTGGTTGGATTGACCTCTTGGAATCCAGAAGAGGCAGAAATTGGGTGGGATTTCCTCCATCGGCTCATCCTTCTGTCCATCTGTGCTCAGTCTTCAATGATGCTGCCCTTGGTAGGCAGCTCAGCCTCTGTAGTAAATGTGTGTGAGGAAGATTTTACCAACACATCCAGCAGGGGTCTAAGGGTCTCCCAGAGAAGAAAAGGAAAAAGAGGACATGCTCAGGATTGTAATTAGGAGGCTTCTAACACCCTCTCCCACCCCAATAGTCATTCCCGCCTAGGCCCCAAGAGGTTAGGTGGGCGAGGGGAGGATGCAGGAGCACAGAAACACACATTTCCTCTGTGAATCTCCTAAGTCATGTGGCTTTAGCCACTAAAAGTCTTGGCCTCCTTCAGAGGCAAATCCAGATGGCCAGTGTGTTGTTCCCAGACCCTGGGGCAACATAGGGCTCCAGCTGCCGAGTTTCCTCATTTGGGAGAAGGAAAACCTGGGCTTTGGAACCTTTCTGAGCTTTCTAATTGGGCCACCAGCTGATCTGTCTTGCCCTTTTTTCTTTTAACCAACTTGACCTTCTAACATGAATAGGGAAATGCCTATTTGTTTAAGTTTATGTTTTCCATAGTTATATAGCAAAATCCCATTTTTATAAGCAGAGTTTAGCTTACAGCATAATGAGGCCTGATTAAACTGTCCAAAAAAAGCCAGTTAGGCTTTCTCCCACTTTGAGGGCAAAGATTCTGGGAAGAATAGGGTCCTGGGATAGGGGTGGCTCATCTCAAAAATGTGTAGGGCTCCGTTTCCATCCTGTAAAGAGGGGACATTCATGACACATGGGTGACCCCGGGAACCATTGCGCCCAGCTAAATAAACCAGTCACGAAGGGGCAAGGCTGTGTGTCTCCACTTCTATGAGGTCCCTAAGATGGACAAAGCATAGAGGCAAAAAGTATATTGGGGTTTCCAGAGACAGGGGGTGGGGTGTGGAGTTGTTTAATGGGGCAGAGTTTCAGTTTTCCTAGATGGAAGGCCTTCTGGAGATGGCTTGGCCAATAACATGGATGTACTTGTCACTACAGAACTATACACTTCAACATGGTTAAGATGGCAAATTCTAAATCATGCAATTTTTACCACAATAAAAAACATAAAGGGGGATGCAACCCAGTCATCTGTTTTGCCGAGGGATGTGGAAAACGCCACCAGGCTTTCTGAATCTGTAGCTCTGAAACCTTTGAGGAACCAACTGCTCTCTGCTTCTTCCCACTGGTGATGCTGGTCCTGTAAGTCCTCGCTTCTTGGGAACACTCATTTCTCATTCGGGGATAAAATAAAGGCCAAGCATCGCTATGACCCTCGTCTAGGGACCGGAAGTGGAGCCTGGTTGGTTTGGCTTCAGCACAAGCTGCTGATCATGAGCCAGTTGTATCTTCTATTCATGTGTTCATTCTCTCCTTCCTTAGTCACAAGCTCTTACCGGGAACAGTTTCTGGACTAATATTGTGCCAGGCCAGTGTTTTTCAACCTTTTTTAATCTCACGACACACTTGAACCAATAGTTAAACTTCCATGGCACACTTAAAGTATGTTGATGAAAAAAAAAATAAAAAAGACTAACAGATCACATACATTTATTGTACTTTGAATGTCTTTCTAAAATAATTTAATTAATGGTCTTTAAAATTTTTTACGGCACACCTAAGATCCTCTCACGACACATTGGTTAAAATCACTGTGCTAGGGGAACTCAGCAAAATGTCTCAGCACCAGATGGGAAGGTCAAGTCTGACATGGAAGATAAGTAGGACTTTACAGGCTGCGTCTGAAGAGTAGAGAGCATATGCCCGTGGGTGCATGTGTCCCTGTGGGGAGACCTGCAGATGAAAATCCTCGCTACTTCATCTGCTCCACATCCCTGCTCTAGGTGGTGCAAGGAGGCTGAGCAGCCGGCAGCCTCTCGGTGCCCTTTCTGTCATAGGTGGCCAGGGAGAGAGAACAGGCAGGAACGCTTCAGGTACAGGCTGAGGAAGGGCACGCTAAGGGCTGGGTAACACATGTTCAGCATAAAACCTTACTAATCACTGTGAGCAAGACTTGGTTCAGCTAGCAGGAGCCAAAAGCCCTGGCAGGCTCTCAGTTGGAGCTGGCATCTGCTCAAGTGGGAGAGTTGCTTCTTTGAACGAACACACACACACACACACACACACACACACACACATGAATTTCGGGAGGCAGACCTGGCTCCCAACACCTTTATCAGGCCACAGCTCCTCTGGGCCCGGGAATGAAGGGCAAGGAGTCTCAGGACTGTCCGAGCCGGTGGAATCTTGTCCATTGGCGACACTGGCTTTGCCAGCATGGAGCTATGTAGCCATCGCGCAGACAAAATAGGAAACACACATTTTCTTTAGCAGGAGGCACCAGTGAATTTCTGTTGGTTTCCTCAAACAATCTTTAAACGCTTCACCTTTTCAAACGTCAGAGAACAGGAAGGTTTGTATGCCATGTGAACCTTGCCTTCCCAGAGGCGAACTCCAGAAGCTTAAAATACCCGCAAACAACTTTTGGCAGAAATCTCCGTTCACAGCAGGAAGGTGGTGTTTATATTCTTCTATCAAGACCAAAGGCTCTTATGGGGCTGCTGTGTGTTTTTCTGGCTCAAAGAGCAGAGCCTCCAATATAATATAAAATAGGTAATATAATAAAAATACTTTATAAATCAGAAGCTCTGTCCGAGTGGGCCCATGCTCTGTCAACTCTGAAATAAACACAAGGAACCCTTGCTGACTTCATTTCCTCTTGGTTTCTTCATCAGCTTGCTGCCAGCGTCTCCCCTCTGCTTGTTTGCGTTAATTCCCCTGGCCCGTCCCGCACAGCTTGGTCCTGCTGCAATTACGAGTGAACCTTGTCTTGATCTGCAACGTGGCGTGGAGGGATGTGTTTTCCTTCCTTCTCCTGGTGGGGTGGAGGGCATAGGCCGGCACAGCAGACAGCACCAGTGGCCAATCAAACACACATCCATCATCCGGCTTGGGAAGGCCTGGTTCTCATAATAAGACTTCCCTTAGTAAAACTGGCCTCCCTACGCTTTCCTTTAGAAAGTGGTACATCGCATAAGAGACAGTTGTCTGCCAATAAAGAACACCTAGAGTGTGAAGCCTTCAGAAGAACCAGCCTGTCCGTTTAACGGGAGGATAATGAGAGCCAGGAAGGGAAGTGATTTGTCCAGGGTCACTGAGCTGAAAAAGCCTGGACTCCCAAGTTCGAAAAAGAACTTTGAGAACATCTACCCTCATCACCCAGGCACAGTGGGGCCCTCCCCGGTAATGCAGACTCTGGTTTCAAGTCTCTGCCCTCTCCCTGACACGCCTGTGGTTTTGTTCTGCAGACATCCTGGTTGGAACTTCTCTCTGTGTCAATCTCAGATCTGTCCCATCTTTAGTTGCCTGTCGCTATTTCTTGTTCTGTTGTTTGAATTGATTAGAATAAGTGCATTCTTTCTTCTATGTGTTTACTCTTCAAAAATCCCAGGACTTCTAGAACATTCCTCCAAGTCTTCACTTTTCCAGGTCAAATACATTTCTTCAGTACTTGGTCAAACTCTCAAGACATGTCTATCTTTTCCTCTAATGTGTTGGAACCTGTTAGTCATCACTCTTAAAACTTCATGTCTGGAATGGTCCACGGTATGCCTGACAGTGATCCCCACCAGTATTGTCAAACACAGCTGGTGCCACCTGACTGGTGTTGTGCAGACACATCAAACTTACTTAGATCCTGTTTTGTTTGCTGTATTATCTGTATTTATTTATTCAGTTATCCATTTCTTGTCTTTCTCATTCCTAAAAGGATTTGAGGTGACTTTTAAAAGTATAATACAACCATATGTAAAAATATTAATTGACAAAACTGGCAAAGGAATAGTATGAATAGGAAGATTAGAGAAAGATAAAAGTTACATTGGCAGGTAAGATCCATTCCAGGAGGTTCTACAACCCAGCTATAGGAAGCTACACATGTGGCTGAGTTTCCTAGCAATAAGGCGAAAGATGGTAACATTGTTTTCATGCAAGAAGAATGGGAAGGAAGCACCAGTCAGTGGCTTAGGACAAGCATCACTATTGGTGGTACTGAGACCTAAGAGAAATATTTCCGGTAATCCTGACCAAAGGACACTATGTGGCCCTCAGTGACATTCCTGTGTGCATTGCCAAGGAACTGGGATTGCTTTCAAAGTCCCTGTGCTGCTATTAATCTACGCCATTTCCCATATGATGCTCTTTGGCAACTGATATTTTTGTAACAATATCTCTGACGCATTTTAAAACGTAATTTGGGGGACTTCTTACTGAGAAAGGAAGATGAAGAAACTGCGTAGGATTATCCATTTAACTCGGTGCCCTAACCGGGTGCCCCTTGATTTTGGAAATGCTGTGATAATTCAACCCTTTTGCAACTGGATCGCGTTTTTGTAATATTTTCCCAGGGCCCTGTTCTTATTGTTGTATTTGCAAATAAAATGTGTTTTGAGGTCAGAGAAGAGCTGTTCGGTTGTGATGTTTTAATTCAAGGCAGGTCAAGCGTGGGACGAGGCCACGTATCAGTCCGCCCAGGGTGTGGAACAGCCTCCACTCTCCTGAAGCCCCAGAACCCGTGTGTCTCCATCCAGGGGGAAAGAGAGGGGCAGGGAGGGGCTGTTCCCATGTATTCGCCAGAGAGGCTCCAGTGACGGGAGAAAAGGCTGTCTTGGGGATAGTCTTCTGGTCAAGTATGTGGCTGAGAATTCCCTCATGGACGGAAAGAATCCACTGGCCCGAGCGAATGCTCACACGTCTGCCTGTGCTGGGCTCCGGGCACCTCCCTGGGCTCCCCCAGCAGAGTCATGGGCAGCAAGGCTGGGTCACCCCACCTCTGTGGCCACAAAAGCTGCTCACATGCACGCACATCCCAGGCAGCTGAGTCCCTCAGACAGCTTTTTTTTTTTTTTTTTTTAAGCTTAGTCCATGTTATAGTTAATTTTATTTGTCAATTTGATTGGGCTATGAGGTGTCCAGACATTTGGTCAAATATTCTTCTGGGTGTTTCTGTGAGGGTGTTTTGAGTTGTGATTAGCATTTAAAGTACTAGACCCAGAAGAGCAGATTGACGTGTCTGGTCTGGGTGGGCCTTATCCCATCAGTTGAGGGCTGGAAAAGAAGAGAAAGGCCGACCCTCCCAGAATCAGAGTTGTCCTCCTGCCTGGCAGTCATTGTCCTGGGCCATTGGCTTTTCCTGCCTTCAGACTCAAACGGAAGCATCAGTTCTTCCTGCATCTCAAGTCTGCCGACCTTCACCGACCTTCAGACCACAATGGCACACCAACTCTCTTGGGTTCCAGCTCATAGATTGCAAACTTGGGACCTCTAAGCCTCCATGTGCACCCCTTCTCCATAATAACTCTATGTACACACTAGGTATACATACTATTAGTTCTGTTTCTCTGGAGAACTCTGATTAATACAGTTAGAACTGGTAAAACTGACTGCCCTTGTGGACTCCTTGACGCCCCCTCTCCCTGTCACATAATCCATCAACACCCTCCCATGTTGCTCGTGGTCAGCCAGTGCCGAGGGAGAGTTTGGGTTTGGGTTTGGAAACATTCCCTGATGTTTGGGTTGTAACAAACACCTGATTGGTTTGCTTTTTCTAACTTCCTCAATTTCTACTTGCAAGGGCCTTCCAAGGGCCATCCTAAAGCATTTTATCTTCCTTCTTAGTATTTATATTATCCATCCAGTAAGCATTTGCACTTTCTCTGGAAAGTTGCCACCGTTTAATTTGATAAATTCTAACTCTGACCGTCAGTATCTCTAGACCTTTCTATTATACTGATACATTTCTGCCATTTTCTGAATGCTTCACAAATAGTTCATTTAATATAGGCCATTCGGGTCCTATGAGAGGAGTTCAGTTCCAGGGGCTGTCTTGAAGGGGGGGGCCTTTTACTTCTAGGGTTTTTGCTCCCTTGTGGTAAAAAGTTAACATAAAAGGGTACATAGCATTTGAGTCCAGAACTTGGGGTACTCTCCTCCAAACAAATTACCCATTTTCCAGTGAACATGGCCACAACTTTACATTCCATTCTGTAGCTAGGGGCACTCAGGCACAAATCATTCAGGCGATTTTCCCTACTCAGGTTGAGGGCAAAACAAAACTCTACTAGTGTCTGAGACAGGGGTATTGAATCGATTTGATTCCTGGTCAGCACAACTCCCAACCTGCAACAACAAAGGAACAGTGAGAGGCTTTATTTTGTGTTTGTTTAATCATGACTCAAACCAAGGGCAAGAGTAGAGGACAGAGGGTGTGTTTATTCTGATGGAAAAGGTTGGTGAGTTTGTACCTATGTGTCTAAGAAGCCTCCCTGGGATGAGTCCTTAGGCCCTGGAGAACTTGGTGTGCTGGGCAAGGGTGGCAGCTTCATGGATCTACTCTTCTTGCTGGGAGATGCTTTTCCTTGGTCTTGGACATGAACATGAACCATATGAGAAATTTGGAGGCATCATCCATCTAAGAACATTATGCGTGCACTAAGCACATAACCAGTAGTTCCCTATAATTGTAAACACATCCAGCATGCAGAGTCTCAGCTAACCATCTCACAACTCTGTGATGTAAAAGTTATTATTAGTAGTGGCACGATCCCTGCTTCCCAGATGATGTAACAGAGGTTTGAAGGGTGTATGTTGCATTTGCTCTAAGGAACTCGAAACTGACCTGAGACCGTGTGGCCCCATTTGCACAGAGAATCACCCCTGATGATTGTTCTTGGTCGTTTCTAATACTCCAGGCCTCAGGCAGGACCACCTAACATCATTGCCCCTTCTTGGCATGTGGCAACCTTTACCATGATGGTTGCCACACTCAGACACTACGGGGCTCTCAGGAACAGCAGCCTCAGCTCTGAAGAATAGAGTCTGTGACCCTTTGATAGCTGTCTGCCCAGAGGAATGGCGGTACAATGGGAATTTTTTAAAGATGACAAAGATGACACATTCTTTAGTATTTCTGGTGCTGAACTCGTTTCAGCTGAGTAAGCACAAGCGACTCAACTTTCAGGCACACCATGGACTTCATCTCACCGGTGTGGAACATTTAAGGGTTATTGAGTGTTCTCTTCATGGCTCCTTAAGATCCATGAAATAAATCTCTGTCCTTGGCAAATACCCTGAGGACTTTCCAGTGTCCAAGCCCCATTGAAATGTCAAAAGTTTGTCAAAAGGCATAGCTTCTCTTGTTTGGGAGGCTGGATAGAGCAAACCAATGCTGTATGCAAACCAGCTGAAGCTTCACTGGGCATCTCTGAGAAAATAGACTTCTGTCTAGCATTGCTTTTTGTATGTTAGCATGAAAACTGCCTTGGTTTACAAGTCTAAACATCTAGCAGACATGTGGAGTCATTCACTGGGACCTCAAAATAGCAGACTGGGGTTATAGTCTTCTCTCTGCATGAAGGGACTGCCCAGAACTCTTCTTCCCAAGGTGTGATCTGGGGAGGGGCAGCACATTTGGCTTCCTCCCTCGCAGCCTTCAGAGCTGGGAAATACTGTGTGCGAACTTACCCAGATCTTTTAAGTTGCCAGTTTATAGAAAAGAGGCGACCAGGAATGCATTTCTTGCTCAGACAGAATCCATGTGAGAGGCATCCAGAGGGCACAGTTCACCTCCAAATAGGTATTGTACACGGGAGTGAGTGCAGGGCCCAGACACTAAGGGTGGGTGACCTTCCGTCTGTGCGGAGTATGGACAGCAGGATGCATGTGGACATTGCATGGGGACTGAGAGCCGAGTGAGCACAGGGCCACTGGTTGTCACAGTGGTGTGGGGAGACATCCAAGGGAAGACAGTGCCTGCAGAGAGACCGTGGGCAGCCCCTCTTGTGCTTGGGTGTCCTCTGAGCCAGCGTGGGTGACAGATGAAGGTATGCGGTTGGCATCAGAGGAGCATAAGAGGAGGCATTTGGAGAGGTGGGCATGACTGCTGACAGGGTAGAAGTCAGTAGTTCTGAACCAAAAATCAAGTGACTCCTTCCTCTTCAGGGACATTTGAACACGTCTGTTCTGGTTACTAAAAGTGGAGGAGGGTGCTGCTGGCATCTAGCGGGTGGGGCCAGGATGCTGCTGGACATGCTACAACCTTTAGGATGGCTTTCCACGGCCATCCAGACCAGAATGTCCACAGGCAGAGGGTAGGAAACTCTGACTTAAGAGTTTGTGTTAGAGAATGGCTCTGCCGATACACGATGTCTGTTTTCACTTATATTTATTTATCAATTCTATCACCTTGATTTGAGATTCATTCTGTCATGCTTTACAGAGTCATTTTCCAGAGAAGCCAATAATGTTATGGAGAATGTTTAGAAATATTCAAGTGCATTCTTTTCGCAAACCAGCACAGGGAAGGGGAACGAACCAAAGTGGAAGTGTCGGGGATTGAGGAAAACACAAGAGAAGACACGGAGAGGAAAGATGTGAGCGGGAGGTCGGACTGAGCTGATGGCTGCAGCCGGCGCTAAAGCACCAAATCAGCTTTATCTTACAGTGTCTGTACAGGGTTGTCTACAGGGAAGGAGCATAGACAAAAGACATATGTTTGGTCTTACAGTATGATTGGAAAATGTAAATGACTTTAATAAAGACAAATCATCCTCTTAATGGTTTCTACTCAACTTCATTAACATATGATAAGAAGTGAAAAGGGAAAGATCCCAAGGATCTCTGCATAGTTCTTAAAAATTAACTAGATAGGCTCAGCGCCTGTGGCTCAATGGCCTAAGCCTAAGGCACCAGCCACAGACACCTGAGCCCGGGGCCGCCAAACAACAATGGGGCTGCAACCAAAAAATGGCCAGGCATTGTGTTGGGCACCTGTAGTCCCAGTTACTTGGGAGGTGGAGGCAGGAGACTCGCTTGAGCCCAGGAATTGGAGGTTGCTGTGAGCTGTGATGCCACGGCACTCTATCCAGGAGGACAGCTTGAGGCTCTGTCTCAAAAAAAAAAAAAAATTAACTAGACAAAGAAAGAGCTATGAGACTTCTGGAAGAGGGAGGATGAAGAAAGGAATATACTTGTCTGGGAAAGGAGTTGGGAGTTCATTCTCTGAATGTTCCCTAGTCTGTGGGGTCCCTGCTGCCCTGTAGCCAGCTCTCCACACATTCTGTCCTAGTTCATGGCCGAGATCTTCCTCCCAAGCTAGAAGGAAGTACTCCTCCTAGCACTCTCTATGGCTCTGTCTGTCCTCCTAGGGACAGTGATACTTTACCTTACCTGGGCTTAATTAATTTACCCCCCACCACGGATACCAATGGTTTGTTCACAGGGAGTATTTGATGGGTGCCTACAGTTCTTCCTGAGGCCCTGTACGTGGGCCTTCCTGAGGCTGGAATTCAGGGCCATAATTCTACTATGCTTACCTTTGACTTGGGAAGAGTAGTCAGATGAACTTTCAGGAGTTGTTCCATTGGAAAAACCAGAGGAAGAAGGGCCAGAGTCTCATTAGTAGCCCTTCCATCTCAGCTATTTTCCTGTCTGAAGGTCTGGTAACCTCTCACATTTATGGCCTTGAGACCCCACTGGGCACAAAAAGTGATGCACCGTTCACTCACCCACCCGCTGTGTCTCTTGCACAAATGCAAGCATGTGCTGTATGCTTCTCACACACTCGGTATATGGCTCTGGGTAAGTGGGCATCTCTAATGCTGTTCTGAGAGGCCCTTTGTGGTGTAATGAGTAAGAAACCCCTAACTTAGGTGATGTGTGGTGGAAACACAACCGAATGTTCTCAACTGGGGCTGAGTTTGTCATGGCTGTTGCCTGTTTGGAAAGCTTCCTCCTCCTTTTCTTCCTGTCAAAGTCATCTTCCATTGGGATGTCAAAGTCCACTGTCTCCATGCAGCGCTTCAGCCTGCTCTGGTGAGAGTCGTTGCTTTTGTGATCTCATCCCACTCGGATTTTGCATCACGTCAGTGCTGAGAATGTTCAGCTCTGTCTCTTTCCCTCACGTGATCCTTGAGGCCATGCACGTTATTTAAAAAATATCTTTATATATTCGTATCGCCGTGTCTGCACAGTGAACTTCAATGCTCACGTAGTAGTCACTGATTTAATGTTCACTATTGATGAGGATGATAAGTAGTACCAAGTTTTATTCTATTTTTCAGGAATGAGTATGCATCTACCAATAGGACTCCAGTGCATTAGTCAAAGAAACCTAGAATCTTTTTCATCTTTTCAAACACCACCATCATTCAGCTTTTAATGGTGTTCCTAAACACGTCGACTCCCACAGTGCAGAGGGGATATTAAAGTTCAAAGAGATACAGAATCAAGTTGAAGATGGTAAGTGATCAGACTCCTAAGAGAGTAAGAGCATTTCCTTATTTTTGGACCGGAGCAGAAATGTCTGTAATCCAGATATTTAAAACTCGTCTGGGTGAAGAGGAGGGGGAGGCATCAAGGAACAGCCTGGAGTAGGGTCCTCGGGGATGAAGTGGATGTGATCGTAAAGGTCATATCTAACCCCAGCGCTTCGGATTCCATGATAGCACATCTGCTTTTGATTGCAGTGGGTTCTGAGCCCAGGACTTAGGGCAGGACGCCATCCGAAGGAGGAAACGCTAAACCCATCTGCAGGTCTGCTTGTTCCCACACGGGAGAGCAGCTAAGCCCTGTGGCCGGGGAGAGACACTGGTGCTTTGTCTGGGGCTTGGGCTTGTTCTCTGAGGCCCCACACGGAGGCCTTTGCAGCCCGTGTGGGCCTCCATCAGAACAAGTGAAACGGAGCAGGCGGGGATGGGAAGCCAGGGAGAGTGAACCTGACAGAATAACTGATAACTGTGTAAAATGTAGGACACCATGGGAAGGTTCTAGAATCAGAATCAGACGCATGTCATAATCCTGACGACAGCACTCACGGGGCCTAGAATGACCTAGGAAGTTCCCTGTTCATAAAGAGGGAGTTAATTGAGATAATATGTGCAAAGCCTTTAGCTCTGTACCCAGGACTTACCATTCGATCGCGTCTGGCTATTGTTATTTTATGATTTCGCTCTGGCTCGCTCCATCTGGGGGAACACAGTGACTCTCAGTGCTTTCTTTTCTAAAAGAAAGAAGGAAAAAACCCACCCCAGAGTACTGTTTAGAATAGTGGAGGCCTATCCTTGGGTGAGCGGTGCTAGCTCCCCGCTGGGCACAGATGTGCGGGCTCTGAGTACACTTGCTACCCAGCGAGAGCCAGGTCCACCGAGTCACGTGAGCGGAGGCGGCAAAAGCTGCAAAAACACACGTGGCGGGAACAGGCACCAGGAAGTGATGCAGCCCCAGGAGGTCCCGAGGCTGCCTGGGACACAGATTCCTTGGAACGCTGCAGAGAGAAAGCCTATATAAACAAGAGATCAAAACAACAGCCTCGCTGGCCCTTCAGCGTGATGAATGCTTGTCCTGAGTGTGCAACAGAAGTCAGACCACCACCGTCCTTTTGTAGTCTGAATTGTAAGAGGACCCTGAAGAAAACTCGCTGGTATGGGTTCTGGGGGAATCCCTTCAGCTGGCTGGTGGCCCTGGTGGCTGGACCTGCCTTCCAAGGGCAGACAGCCCCCTGCGTTTTCAAAGCACGCAGCCTGTCTGTGTGACCCCCCCTCCCCGAGCGAGGTGCAGGGGACAAACTGCTGGGGGGTTCTCACTGCTCCACCTCCACAGCATGGGAACCAGGACCAAATTATGCCCATCGTCCCAGGACCACCAACAGCCCTGTCTGTGAGCTCGGCAGCCGGCAGTTAATGGGCAGGAAAACGGCGAGGCCAGGTGTGGCCGGGGTCATAAAACCAAATACGTTTCCACAGCTCTGCCTTCATGTTTGCCACTGAGCATGGTCACAGTGTCACCAAAGCCTCTTCCCCTTGGCTGTTCCTGACTCAGCCTCATCTCAGGTGTCGTCTTATAAAAGCAGAATATGCAAAAGAGAATGTGCTCCCTGTTAAGGGTCTGAAAACGTGTGGTTTCTTTAGGTCCCACTGTAGAGAGGAACCGGCAGTTTGTTACGACTCAAGCAGTCTCCCTGGACAGATAGACAGACAGATGAACACACACACACACACACACACACACACACACACACACACACAGATTGTGGGTCCGTTGGTAGATAACGAATGGGATGAAGAGATCCCCGGGTGGATGGAGACGGTTCCCTGAGATCTGCCCCCTCCTGCTTCATCATGGACCTTGAATCTTACTCATCTCTCTCTGAGGATTTATCACTCCATCTTTCATGTCAGGGGTGCCAAATCAAAGTTTGAGCCCTTGCTCACGTTTGGAAGGTATTAGGGGCAAAGCCATTTGTCTGAGACAGTTTGACTTGCTTTGCTTTGTTGTCTGACACCTCCATGGCAGTGTTTAAGTTCAGAAAGTGACACTTGACATGATGTCAGAGAGAAGGTGTTCAGACTGACCCCCACAAACAAGTGCTCGAAGGGGAGGGCAAGGGCTGTCAGGGGTGGGGGGCCCGGGGTGGGTCAAACTGAGGGTCTCAGGTGAGGGCTGTGGGCTGGGAATGGTCTGGGAGGACCTCAGAGATGTGTGTGTGTGTGCATGAGTGTGCACTGTGTGTGTGCCCTGAGTGTATATGCACTGTTTGTGTGCACATGTGTGCACTCTATGTGTGCCCTGGGTGTGTTTGCACCTGTGTGTACTCTGTGTGTACCCTGTGTGTGTGCCCTGGGTGTATGTGCATAGTGTGTGTGCCCTGGGTGTGTGTGCACTGTGTGTGTATGCTTGTGACAGAGCTGTGGCTGAGGTGTATGGTGATGAAACCCGTGACCAGGTTCACAGGAGTGTTTGTGGAGATGCCCATCATGGTCTGTTCAGATTGTCTGGGTGTGCCGAGGCCCTGGGATGCTGCCCACACACATTCTGCTTTCTCTGTGGTGCCTGGGGACATCACTGGGGACAGGGATGCTCGACATGTCAGCCAGAGGAGGGGTTCGTGGAGCCCCAGGCCCACCAGGCGCTACTGGTCACATCTGCTGAGTGCACCGTGCAAGTCCTCCCTCCTCTCTGTGCCAGTTTCCTCACCTACTTCTCAGAAATAAAATAATGCATGTGACCCTTTTCCAGGAAGTAATAAACATTGTTCAGTATTGGGATTTGTTGAGGGCAAAGGTACACATAATGAAATCTAGCCTCCAAGAAGACACACCGGACCGCTGGGGACATGGGTGTCATTGCACGTTACCCTGCTCCCTCCTTTCACAAATTTGTCTCTAACGCTGACTTTGTGCCCCACCTCAGGCTTGAAGGGTACACATGTGAAGGTGGAGACCTGAGACTCTGCTCCAAGGCTTTATGGTTTTGGTGAGCCAAAAAACAACATCAGAAAACAGATTTATGGGCTGTCCGTTGTGTTAGGGAATTGTTAGGGTTAAATTGTGCCCCCCTAGCAACTCCTATGTTGTAGCTTTAACCCCTAGAACTTCAGGATGTGACTGTATTTGGAGACAGGGTCTTTAAAGAGGTGATGGAGTTAAAGCCATCGAGGTGGCCCTAACCCAATATGACTGGTGGTGTTCTCATAAGAAGAAGAGATTGAAACTCAGACACATGCAGAGGGAGGACCACGTAGGGCACAGGGAGAAGTTGCCTGTCTGCAGGCCAAGGAGCGAGGCTCAGAAGGACTCAACCCCGATGACAGCTGAACAAACGGACGCAGGGCTCCCCTCTCCTCTGCTCTTGGCTCTGTCCTCACCCTAGCATGGGAGGGGAGGAGCCAGCCTGGCCGGCAGTGTGCAGGGCTGAGGGGCTGCTGTCTGGTGTACAAGGATCACTTGGGGATGAGAGCAGAGGGGTTCTCTGCATCTGGATCTCCAGAGTCTCAAAAGGACAATGCATTTGGGTTTTATCATAAGATAAGGAGTTGTCATCAAAACAAGCACATTAGGCACAGGATGAAGTGACAGGGTTTGAATTCAGAAGGAACTCTGGCCAAAGCAGATTCAATAGGGAACTCTGGGTTTGACCAGCCGGAAGGTGGGCTAGACGGAGTCCAAGAACAAAGGCCTTGGATTTCCCCCCATCTTCTCTTCTTCGATGGGCAGCTGTGGAAGCCCACAGCCCAGTCTCAACCCCATGTCAGCTAAACTCACTAAGAGCCACTGACCTCTGGTGAAGACAGGTTGGGCCTGCCCTGGCCTCAGGATGCTCATGATTTTGTAAAAGGCTCACACCTTCCTCAGAAATGTGGGGAAAAGGATCAAGGGAGAGAGGATCATAACATATTTTTGTCTTCAATCATTCTCTCTTCATAGAAGTCTTTGTCACCTACGAGAAGAGAAAAACCATGAGCCTGTGTCTCCTCAAAACCCAGCCACCTGCAGACCTCACCACTGCAGGGTGTTCTGTGGAGAAGTCCCCTCCCCAGGGAGCGGGATTCAGCAGCCTCCACTTCTTTCTCTGTGCAAAGACTTGTGATTATCTATTTCCCAAAGATTTAGTTCCACCACCTGCTTGAATGAAGGGTCTTGGTCAGGTAAATAGATGAGAAAAAAGTCAAAGGTCATTTCTGAGCCTAGGATCCAGCAGGGAAGGCCCAGGGGGAAGGTGACTGAGGAAGGGCTAGAGGTCTGGGGGCGTCCTAGATGAGACGTGGGGTGTTAAAGGCACTTGGGCTACAGCATGACTTCTCTGGGTGTCCTCAGTGGGCTGGGGGGGGATGCAGACCCCTGAGGAGTTCACAATAGAGAGGACCAGGCCCCACACCCTGAAGGAGGCCTGAACTTGAGCATGGTCCAGCCATCCGGGCCTCCCTACCCTCCCACCCTCAGCTGCATCCAGTGTAATCACAGTGCTGTCCCAGCAATTCAGAGCCAGGTCACCCTCCTCTCCTGATGTGCTGCCTCCTGGACACTGATGTCCAGACCTAATGTCGGTGCCGCTGTGTCCTGGTCAACAGCTCAAGAGCCAGGCCAGGTGCAGACTCTGACACTGACCAGGAGCTGAGAAGGCGTCTGGTTCTGGCACTCAACACCCACCAATGGTTTGAGGAGAAAGTTTAGGCTGCAGCTGGGTCCCAACAGCACCCAGTCTCTGCTGCTGTCTGACCCTGCAGAGCTCCACAAAATGAAAACAAAGTAACAGCAACCCACAGCAAAGGAACCTTAAGCAGACCCTTCCCAAATCCCGAGCCCCCGAGTTATTTAATTTGAATACGAAAGGATTTTGTTTGGGGGCTGTACTCCTGAACTTTTGGTTACTGGGTAGTGTTTAGGCTACAAAATCTGAAAGATTAAGGACAGACAGCACGTTTAAGAACACTAGAGTTGTACTCCAGACTGTGGCCTCCCAGCCGGAGGGCTGGGAAAGAAAAGTCATTATTCCAAGTTCTTGAGGTTTCCATTCTGCTAAGCACCATCCACTTGTCCAAAACTGGAAACCTATTACAATGTGTCCCTTGTTATTTTTAGAATTTAAGATGATATTTTCCCATTTTAGTTAATGGCCTGAGAATGAGATTTTGGTTATTTGTAATAAATTGCCTGATTTGGAAGTATTGGTGCAGAGGGACTGTATATTTTGAGGGCTTTTTATAGTGTGTTTTTTTTTCTTTTCTTTGTCTGGAGAATTCCTTTAATCAGGTAGTGGAAGTGATTAATGATTCCCTGTGCCTGTGTGCACACGGGGGCTCACGCATCCTCAGAATGAGGAGCTGAAGGATCACAGGGTAGCAGCCCGGTGGTAGAAAGGAAATCCCAGGACCTGCATTCCCCACCCTGAAAGTGCCTGTATCCAATTAAAGCCCAGCCAAGTCCCACCCACATGCAAATAGGGCTGAATAGATTAATTGATGGAATGTGCTCAAGGCTAAATCCTCATTTGTACTGCTCAGCCCAACATCATTTCAGCCCCAGAAAAGCAGAGAGGAAGTGGAGAATTTATTCTTTTTTTCTACTGATTATTTCCAAAGGTACCATCTTCTACCAACTGAACACGTCTTATGGGCCAGACACTAAACAGCTGAAGGATAAAAGACTTAAAGAGAAGCCACAGTCCACATTGCTTTTGGGGAGTCCACAGTTTAATGGGAGAGACTTATAACAATAATTCCAGCAGAAGGTGGAAAAAGCCACCACAGAGGGCCATTGTGTTGTTGGACTGCTGGTGAAGGTTGGAACTTGGCAGAGGAGTTCGCCGGGCTGGAAAGGAGGGAAGATTATTCTCAGAAGATCTAGCAAAAATGCAATTGCATTGAAGTATGTAAAAAAAGAAAGGGCGGAGCCTGGAGGGGCAGGGCCTGGAGGGGCAGGGCTGAAGGAAGGGAAGCAGCTAAGAGGACGGAGCAGCCCGGATGAGACAGGTGGGTGGGGCCTGAAAATGGAATTTAATTACTCCAATAAAGAGCTTTGATTTTTTTTTTCTTTCAGTCAATCAGAAGCCATGGAATGTTCTAAAGCAAGGGAGTTGAAATAAGATTGACGTGTGACAGCTGCACACATCTCATTGTAAAGAGCGAGATTCAAGGCCAGAGTTGAGATAGAACTAAAGGTGCACGACTAATGGCTAGTACCTACTTGAGACTCAGTTCTCCTTGAAGAAGCCTGTCATCCAAAAGACCACCAGGATGGCTAAATAGTGCAAAGGAGAGCTGTATCGGCAACATCAATTACAATCCAGCAAGTAATAGTCTTTGACATGTGTCAAAAGTTCACTCTCTTCAAAGAGGGAAGGGAAGATTGGGTTTTTATACCTCAAAGGGTCTCTATAATACAACAGAGCAGTATTTTTCAACCTTTTTTATCTAACAGCAGACTTGAACTTACAGTTAAACTTTCATGGCACACTTAAATTATGTTGATTCAAAAAAAAAAAAGAGAGACTGTGCTCTGAACTTCTTTTGGTAATAATCTAATTAATGATCTTTAAAAATTTTCATGGAACACTTCAGATCCTCTCTTAAGGATCAGTGGAAAATCATTGCATTGGTCATACAGATTCAGCAGTTTGAGGGAGAATGCGATATTTATGAGGAGAGTCTAGCGTATGCACACCCAGGTAAGCATATATAGAACACACATCCCAAGTTCACTTTGGGACATGGTTTAGCATTACAGTGAGGGGACATCTGGCCTTTGTGTCAAAATGTGAACTATACGACTCAAAGACTGTGTGTGTAAGCCAGACTGAAACTGGCTTAAGGTCTGCTATTGCTTATCAGGGAAAAGTAAGGCGGATCCTCTGTCCAATCGGAGTTGTAGGGTCTGGGTTATAAATCAGCGTTTGGAGGGGTCTGATAATTGGATCGTTTCTATTATTAGGGAGTTTAGCAAAAGTTTGTGTAGCTAGAGAAATTTTAAAAAATCTGCCATGCTAGTCCAGTTCTATATCTTTAGCCTGAAGGTAACTTTTGCTTCCTTAACCTTAAGGTCCATTTTCATTGCTAAAGATGTGTTTTAGATCATAAGCCTATACTGAGGTTAAATCTGGAGTTTCTGTATCTTTTTACTTTTTATTAATTCATTTTCTCTCATTTTTAAATAAATGCTTTATCATTGTGTTTATCATAGTTATGTACTGGGTGCATTTTTCCCACCTTTACCCTCCTGAGCACACTGACGTGGGCTCTGGTGTTATTTATGATAAAATCTCAAGAAACTGAACAAAACAACAAAACGAACAAGCTTTCCGTAAGTCTAACTCATATTTTTTAATGAAAACTAAGAAACTAAAAAATACCCATCCAGGCTGGCACACTGGGACAACTCTACCCTTGAATGGTCCTGAAGGGGGTTAGGTCCTACTTGGACCTGCTGGAAGCTTCCTGGGTATCCTGGAGGCCTAAGGAGAGCCCTGTCCTCTGCTGGAAGGTGCCTCTCAGTTTGGGGCCTCATCCCCTCTCTGCTCACCTGTGTCACTTTCTCAGCGCACTCAGAGCTCACTGGAACAGCTATCTACAGGCGGTCCCTATTGTGTGTGCCCTACTGACATAAAACATGAGACAAGTTCTTTCCCTGGCAGAACGCAGGGACATCTTAATGTCTGAGATGGTGAATACATTTGAGAAGGGCCTGGCTTCACCAAAGTCAATGCAAACTCTCTTTGGGTCCCTTCTCCCCTCCTCCTGTAGCCCGATTTTGGTCTCTAACCCCAGGCTATCTTTCTCTCCCCTTTATGTCACCCACACTGAGGGTGTTTGCTCCAGCCTCACCTCTGTGCACCCACTCTCGGGCTCCATTGGGTTTCCCTGACCACAATTAGCTGTTAACCTTGAGCTAGTTGGAAACTGAATCTCAGGGAAGGCTTCTCAGAACCAGGCTTTGTCTGCTGCCCACCATACCAGTTGGCCCCCTGAGGGGAATGGGGCCAAACCATTACTGGAATCTCATCACATGGAACAGTGAGAAGCATAAGTTTTGGGATTAAACAGAGCTGAGTTCAAAATCTGGATGCTCATAAATCATCAGGGCATGGAAATTAAAGACATAGGAATATACCACCCCTTCCATCCAGCAACTGAAATTAGCAAGACTGGTGACAGTAAGTGCTGGTGAGGATGAAGAGTGACTCCAGCGCTCATCCATTGGGCGGGTGAAAGGGGACGATCACTCCGAAGGCTGAAATTATTAATATCTCTAAAGTGAAATACATACACACAGCCCAGCCCAGCCCAGGGGCTTCACTGCCCACTGTATCCCCAGCAGTAAGAAGTATGTGCCTGCCAGGGGTACAAGAGACATCTTCCTGCCAAACTTATTTAAAACAGTGAAAAATTAAGAAGAACCCTAATGTCCAACAGCAGGGAAAATGGATAAACAGATTACGGTGTGTTCATATAATAAAGTACATGGTGGCAATAAGATACGATGAGTTATTGCTACATGCTTCGCCCTGGCTGAGTCTCACAGATGAACACAACTCAGGCAGCGTTCGGGGCAGTTCCTGCCTGGTGCCACTCACCTGACTTCAAGGAACAAGCAAATCTTATCTGGGGAGGCAGAAGAGTGGTTCCCCTTGGGGCCCTGATGGGAGCACAGCTGGGCTATCCCAGGGGCCTCAGCATTTGGGCCTCCTCTTGAGGTCTCTGGCTGCTTCAGAAGGCTAAACTGGACAGGGCAGTTGGCTTCTTTCAGCATCCCATCATTGATGGAAATATCAGAGGCACAGATTAGGTCAGGGCTCTTGCTGAGACCCCCTTTCTGCTGCTCAGCACACCTCCTTTTGTCCCAGGAAGCCCTTCCCTGCCATGGGCCTCTGTAGCTCAGTGCTGAAGTCTCCAGTTTCACTTTCTCTTCTGCTTTATTTACGGCTCCCACAGAAGACCCAAAACACAGTCAACAGCACCCATGTGCCACAGATGCAGCAACAGCCATGTGTCGACTTGTGAATACACAGAGCTCATGCTTGTAGGGTTCTCATGGACCACCATGGCAACAGCATGAGGGACCCCAGATTCGAGGGGAGAGTTAGGACAATTCAGGGCTCCCATGCATGAACACTCAGGGCCCTCCTGTCCAGCCTCCAGTGAAGCAGTTCACCCCGTAGACTGGGTGGGATTTCATGTCCTGATGGCAGAGGTCCCCAGGCATGGGCCCAGGCAAAGAATGACTATGGCTTCACCTGTCAGCAGAGGACCTTTGGAAGACCACACGACGTGTTGTTGTGATAGATGACACGCTGGTTCCCGGAAGGCAAAAAGTACCTGATGGTTCATACATTTGATGTAACTCAGGAATCTGAGTGAGTTCCACCTGGATAAGTAGCAAGGAGCTTGTGTGTTAAACGTTTGCATCTCTTTATGTATGTATTTTGTGTATTAATTACATTACTTGTGTGCACCTGAATGCAGCCATGCAATCCTATTGAAGTGTACTCAGCAAAGGGAAAGGAACTGAGCCAGTGATTATTTGTTGAGTGTCTATTTTGTCCTGGATGCTTTACGTACAGCAGTGGTTTTCAACTGATGTGCCGTGGCACACTGGTGTGCCGTGAGAAGATCTTAGGTGTGCTGTGAAAAGATCATTAATTAAATTATTTTTGAGAGAAGTTCAAAGTGCAGTAAGTATATTCTTCTTTTTACTCTTTTTTTTTGATCAACATAATTTAAGGATGCCATAGAAGTTCAACTATAGGTTCAAATGTGCTATGAGATAATAAGGGCTGAAAAATACCGATGTGGATGATACTGGTTCAATCTCACAGACCTGTGTTAAAGCAGGGTTCTCAAACCTGAGCTGGTTCATGTGAATCAAGCAGGATTCTCAAACCTGAGCCGGCTCTTGGGAATCACCTGGGCCCACCCCGGCTCCTGATTCAGCAGGTGTGGGTGGAGTCCCAGAAGCCTGTGCTGCCGGTCGGCTTTAAAATGTTATCTTTGATTTGAGATGAAGGAATTGAAGCTCAGAGACTTTTAGTCATACAGCTAGTGACAGATTCTGTCAGCTTTCACAGTGTGAGAAGCCGCCCCATAACTCAGTGGCTGCAAATGCTGTTCATTGCTGCTAACCTATCTCGGGCCAGCAGGGCAGCCCCGCTCAGAGCCGGACTTTCCTGCGGGAAGCTGCTCACATTGGTCTGGGGCAGCCGGCAGGTGGGATGGAGTCTGCCACGCTGGGGGCCTCCCTACTCGACTGGAGATTGGCTTCATTTTGGCTGAGGAATAGGGGAGACACCATGTGAGCGTCTCATAATCCAGCCCGTGACCCGCCTTCCTTACGAGTGACTGCAAATTTCCAGAAACGTGGGCACAGCCATTAGTTGTGGGCTAAGGGCCTAGCTCAGATCTGGCACGTATATCTTATGCCCTGTTCTGTTCACCAAAACATTAGACCAGCCAAGATCCAAGGGGTGGATCCAGGAAAAGGAAGAACGTGTGACTATTTCTAAAAAGAACTCTACTTCATGTTTTATATTACAGTTTCCCCAAGTCCTCCCGCCACTCCATTTCTCACCTGGCCTGAAAGTGGCAGAGAAGGAGTACAGCTTCGCCCCTCCCTTTGTGGATGCGGGGAAGACAAAAATACATCATTAACAACAACGTGCCAGGAGGGTTTCCCCCTGAGAAATACGCTTTTCATTTTCCATGGAAAGCTTTTAAAGAGACATTTCTTTGGAAACATCAGTTATAAGAATAAATATGGAGTTCAAATGGAATATCCAGTTTTCACAGCTGTATCTGCGCTAAATTAAAGAGAACAGAAAAACAAAGAGAGAGAAAAAAATGACCTCTGGCTTTTTGCAACAGGACGGGGGAGGGGGAGGGTGGGGAAGGAATCATTCTAATATGGTGGGGCCTGCTCGGTGACTCCATCGTTTCCAGATTGGAATCTTAATTAATCATGGCTGCATGTTTGCGCTTTCACTCTGGGACTGGTGTTTTATTTTCTTCCTCTAGTGCCCACATGAGCATCCTCTGGCAATAAAACATCCAGGGAGAAGTTATAAAAACATGTCATTTCGGTTATAACATATGGCTAATTGATTTTTGAGAATTGCTTAATTGTGTGACTTTAGTTAACTAAACAACAATGCCTGTTTTCACACCCCCGATATTAGCTCATGCGATTTCATGACCTGCCCCTGCTGAGACACACTCCATATTGCTGACCATAAATCTGGCCTCTGACTAGGCTCGCATATTTGTTCCAGCTTTGTTGTGGTGGTTTTACTACATTGGTCGCCTTTAAAAACAAAGTTTATAGTGGGCAATAAGGATGGAGAAAGGTTTCAGGGTAGAAAGGAGTTTTTCCCTGTCCCAATCTATGTGAACTCAATTTTTAATTTCTTCCTTAAATAAAATAATAAAAGGTGGTTTTCTTCTCTGCTTGGCCCAACATGGATCTCTGTAGGTTTCACTTAAATGGTGTGTGAGAGAAATATGAGCTTGTGGCCTTTTTTTTTTTTTTTTAACACAGGTTTCCAAAAGGTCTGCTGAGTTAGATTAATTGCCTGGAGTTTCACAGGGGTCCTTGGCAGTTACAAAGGGGTTTTAATGTGGAAAAGTGAAGATGATAGGCATGTGGGGAGGGATAGGAGAGGTCTGGGACAGTGCAGGGAGTCAGGGGTGGGGGGCAAAATAAAGGCATTTGAGACCAGCATGGAAAACGCCGTTGGGGGACTGGGGACTGGAACTATTTCCCTAGGTAATGATTCAAGCTACAAAGATGTGGATGAGGAAGAGAAGGTCATATTCCAGTTTTACCCCTCTGTAAGTTGCCTGATCTCTCAAAAGATTGCCTTCCATAGTTATTATACAGAATCACGATGCCAGATCTCTATAAAAGGTCACAACCTGGCATGAAAGAAGCAGTCTTCCCCTTATCTAGCTTTACTTAGGGCTGCTGACTTTCAATTTTCTTTCTTACCATAAAAGAAATCCAGGGTGACAATTAAAATCTGTAAGAATAGCTGACAATCGCATGGCCCCACCATGTGGAAGGGCAGTGTTTTAGGTGCTCTGTGGATGTTAATTCCTTAATGTCACCCAAGGACCTTATGATGCCGTTCTCCACCACTTCACAGAGGAGGCTGCCGAGGCACGCAGAGGTCTGTGGCTCACACACGGTGTGTGTAATTGCTACATGGTAGAACCGGGATTGGTCCTGGGAGCCTGGCTTCAGCCTCTTGTAAGCCCTTTGCTTTTTTGGATGATCCCTAGATAAAGGCACTGGGTGCTGAGCCCATGCAATTGTTGGTGTTAGGAAAATATCCTGAGGTGGAAGGACAGGTGTCTTTTAATTCTTTTTCTTGCCCTATTGCTCTGGCTAGAACATCCCATTAATGTTGAGTAGCAGTCCTTGACTCATTCTCAACACTGGGAGGAAGGCATTCAGCCTTTTGCCTCAAGTTTATGATGCTGGCTGTAGGTTTTTTAATGATACTCTTTAGTAAATGGAGAAAATTCCCTTCAATTCCTCATTTTCTGAGTTGCTTTTTCTTTAATCATGAATGGGTGTTATATTCTGCCAAATGCTGTTTTTGCATGCACTAATATGATCATATATTTTTTTTCCCTTGCTGTGGTGGGTTTTCTGAATAGATTTTTCAATACCGAGCTTGCTTTGTGGTCCTGGAATAAACTCCACTTGGTCATGGTGCATAGTCTTTCTGTAGATTGCTGAATTCTATTTGCTGAAATTTTGTTAAGGAGTTTTTCCAAGCAAGAGAAGGAAAGGAGTTCTCAAAATGTGGACCTTTGCCTGGGAAGTAGGGGAGTCCGGGACTGCCTGAGGTTCCCAGCTCTCTGGCCTTGTGCCCCCCAGCTCCCACTGAGGAGCTCCACTGTGCCCCTGGGCCCACACGCCTGGAGCACATGTGAAAGCAAACACAGACAGTTCAGAAAGAGGAGGACAGACCTGGGGGTTCTCATCTGGGCCATTCCATTGTTGCAAAAACAAACAAAAGAGTCCAAGGTTTTGTGCAATCCTAAGGGGAAGGTCTCAAGCAGGGTATAGGGAGTGCATTCCTTTGCTAGACACTGAGACCCCAACAAGCCAATTCTCCTATGTTTTTAATATCTAGGTAAAAAATTCTAGCAATTTTCACTGTGAATAGAATCAAAGCACTTTGCAGGAATGCAGTCCCCTCAGCTCTCAGTACTCTCCTCCCACCTGACCCCACCAAACATCATTGTGGGGCCAGATGTGCCCCCACGATCTGGGGCTGACTCTGACCTTAAGAAAGGACTCAGGGACCCGGGACAGGGCCCATCCCCCAGGCAGACCCCTTTCCTCCTCTGTCCAGGTATGCTTCCTTCCTTGCTGGGTGACACCTGCCTGGCCATGTATTTTCGGCCTAATGCCTCACACTGTCCCCTGCATTGGTAATCTCCCTAATTAACACCTAGGGTGACAATATAATTCATTTTCTAATGTCGGAATTGTTTGGGGCAAGCTGGCTCATACAGGTGACCTTCTAATACTTCAGTTTCTACAGAACCAGGACTCTGGGTTGCTCTCGCCAGACTACTTCCCACCATGGTTGCCTGTACCCTGCCCCAGCAGCTGAGCACCTTCTCTCCTCTTCCAGAAAGCCCTACTGCTGTTCTGATCTGGGCTCTCTAACAGCCGATTGCCTGAACCCTGAACCCACTGTGAAGTCCTGGTATTCCATAGAGACCCTGTTCACAGGCAGGACTGTGACCTGCAGGTGATTCCTTTTACCTTTGGTCTCACGTGGCCTTCCTCGGTCTTCTGGATTTTGCTTCAAGTGGTTTGATATGTTTTCTACACTTTCCCTGGGCTGATCCATTTGGAAGCCCCCTGCATACACTCACTGTCTCTTGGAAAGCACCCTCTCTTCTGGTGGTACAGCAGGGGATTGAAGGAGCCTCCACGGGTTTGAAAGCAGAGAGGTCTCAGCAAACCTAAATGTAGACTTCCTCTTCTCCTTACTTTTTAAGCCGGCTATTGTAGCCTGATTTCCCTTTCAGAAGTTAGATCATGAGGCTTAGATTAAGGAAGCAAGCCACACAGCCTCTTGGAAATAGTTGGGAAATCAGGCCTAGTTAGCGTGTCACTTGGCCTTCATTTGCAAGAGGACTGTTAGGAAGGTCCAGGATGCTGGCGTGGATGTGGAGAAAAGGGAACACTTCTATATTGCTAGTGGAAATGCAAACTAATACGTTCCTTTTGGAAAGATGTTTGGAGAACACTTAGAGATCTAAAAATAGACCTGCCATTGGATCCTACAATTCCTCTACTAGGTATATATCCAGAAGACTAAAAATTATAACAAAATATTATAACAGAATGTTTATTGCAGCCCAATTCATAATTGTTAAGTCATGGAAGAAGCCCAAGTACCCATCAACCCACGAATGGATCAATAAATTGTAGTATATGTACACCATGGAATACTATGCAGCCTTAAAGAAAGATGGAGACTTTACCTCTTACATGTTTACATGGATGGAGCTGGAACATATTCTTCTTAGCAAAGTATCTCAAGAATGGAAGAAAAAGTATCCAGTCTTACTATGAAACCTATTTATAGCTTTCTTATGAAAGCATAACCCAATTATAGCCCAAGAAGAAGGGACGAGGGGAGGGGGGGAGCATGGGTGGAGAGAGAGTAATTGGTGGGATCACATGTACGGTGCATCTTACAAGGGTACATGTGAAATTTAATAGGTGTAGAATATAAATGTCTTAACACAATAACTAAGAAAATGCCATGAAGGCTATGTTAACCAGTTTGATGAAAACATTTCAAAACCAGCACATTGTACCCCGTAATTATATTAATGTACAGGGCTATGATTTAATTAAAAAAAAAAAAGAACGTTCAGGATATTAAAGCAGGGACTTGAACAAACACTTGTACAACCATTTTCATAGCAGCAATGTTCACAACAACTAAGAGGTGGAAGCAACCCAAGAGTCTATCAACAGGTGAATGGATAAGCGAAATGTGGCATATTCATACAATGGAATATTCTTCAGCCTTAAAAAGGAATGAGAAGAAAGGAAATCCGATGAATGCTCCAACACGATGAACCTAGAAGACATTATGCTAAGTGAAATAATCCAGATACAAAAGGACAAATGCCATGTGATTCCACTGAAGATGATGTAGTCAGAATAGCCGCCTTTATGGAGGTGGAAAGTAGAATGGTGGTTGCTGGGGGCTGGGGCTGGAGGAGTGAGCACTTAGTGTTTAATGAGCATGGAGTTTCGGATTGGGGTGGTGAACAGTTCTGGAGATAAATGGTGGGGACGGTTGCCCAACAATGTGAATGCACTCGATGTCACGAACTGTACACTTAAAAATGGTTAAAGCGGTACGTTTTATATTATGTGTATTTTACCTAAATTTTTAAAATAAGGAATGTGTTCTGGATATTCACTCCATAGGACACTGTTTTGTTTGTTTGATAAGGGGATTTCCACCCACATCCTCTTCTCCTACACATCTCCCCCTTCCCTGGAAGCCCCCCACCATCTGGCCTTAATCTGTGCTATCAGCTTCAAGTGCTGATAATAGGCTGCTTGGCCTCTGGGGAATCCCAGAAGGATTCAGCTGTAGGGCTTACTCTGTCCAGGGAGGGGTGTGGGCTCCCTGGCATGGAGCAGTCACACCAAGCCCTGTGCTGGCAAGCGTCCTGGAGATACCAGCCAGAGGGAATGCATTTTGCAAGCCCAGTTCTGAGACACCACACACTGTGCTTCCTAGCCCATCCGTACCATGCCAACCACATTCATGTATTGCAGGAGGTTGGGAGTCCCAGGGACAGGGTATCCCCTCTGCACAGCTGATGTCTGAGGGCCTTCCTTGGTGCCGCGGTGAGTCCAGAAGCTGGAGTGAAGGCACTGTGGAGCTTTCGTGTATGGAGTGCAGAGCTGAGGCTGGCTGTCCCTTGCCATCTGCACAGACAGAGGGAAGTCTGGTCATATCTGGGTCCCAGCCTAAGTCTCCTGACTACCAGGGAAGGGGCTCCACACTCACGTTGTGGTCCTGTGTTCTGCCGTGGTGTCCTTGTGCAGCGACTCTATCAAACAACTCAGGAGGCAAAGAGCTCCCCTTTCTTCTGCATGACTAGCTCCTATTTATTTTTGTTATGCTCAAACATTTTCTTTTGAGTATGTTCAAACTTTTTCAGATGGGGTGCACATATCCTGATCCTTTTACTATTCCTCACAGCATATTTCAGACAAAATGCAAAGATTGTCCATAGACTTCAAGAAAATACTTATTATAGATTCATAGGAAGTTTCAAAGACCGTACAAAGAGGTCCTGTGTACCCCTCCTCCAGTTCTTCCACTATTATATCTCGCATGATAGACAGGGTGTAATATCAAAACTAGGACCTTAACGTGGTGCAATGCGTGTGTGATTCTGTGCCATTTTTTTCTTATATGTAGTTTGTGTCACCACTACAAAGGTCTCCCTTCTGGTGCCTAGCTTTCTTCACCCAGCGCAATCATTAATCTTATTTCTATGATTTTGTCCACGTGTAAATATTAGATAAGTGGAATCATATGACATGTAACCTTTTGAGATTGACCTTTTTTTTCACTCATAATTGCTTCATGATCATCTAGGTTGAATGTATCAATAATTTCTTTTTACTGTTGAATAATACTCCACAATGTCAGAGCTTGTTTAACCATTCTCATCCATTGGAGGGCAGTCAGGATAAGTTTTGCCTGTCACGATAGAGCTGCCATGAGTGTGTGTGTACAGTTTTTATCTGCACATGTGTTCATTTTCATTTCTCTGGGACAAATGTCCAGGAGTGCAGACATGATCTTACAACAAGTGCTTGTTTAGTTTTTAAAGAAACTGCCAAACTAGTTTCCAGAGTGACTTAAGAGTTTACATTCTCATTAGTAATGTATGCGTCATCCAGTTACTCCAGATCCTCACTCGTTGTCTGTGTTATTATTTTTTCATTTTATTTTACTGTAATAAGAATATTTAACATGAGATTTACCCTCTTCTATTTTATTTTATTTTATTTTTTGAGACAGAGTCTTACTCAGTCACCCTCGGTAGAGTGCTGTTGTGTCACAGCTCACAGCAACCTCAAACTCCTGGGCTGAAGTGATCCTCTTGCTTCAGCCTCCCGAGTAGCTGGGACTATAAGGACCCACCAGAACCCCTGGTTAGTTTTTCTAATTTAAGAGAGATGGAGTTTCACTCTTGCTCAGGCTGGTCTTGAACTCCTGAACTCAAGAAATCCATCTGTTTCGACCTCCCAGAGTGCTAGGATTATAGGTAGGAGCCCCTATACCTTGGCTACCCTCTTCCATTTTAAATGTATTGCTAACTATATGTACAATGTTATAAGCAGATCTCCAGAACTTATTCATTTTGCATAACTGAAACTCTGGACCATTTAAATAATAACTTTCCAACTTCCCCTCTCCCTGGTGCCTGGCAAACACCATTCTACTTTCCGTTTCTATGAATTTGACTGTTTTCAAGACCTCATGTAAGTGGAATCATGCAGTATTTGTCTTTCTGTGATTAGATTATTTTACTTAGCATAATTTCTTCCAGGTTCATCCATGTTATCAAATACGGCAGGATTTCCTTCTTTTTAAGGCTGAATAATGTTTCATTGTATGCATGTGCCACATTTTCTTTATCATTCATCCATCTAGAAACATTCAGGTAGTTTTCACATCTTGGCTCTGGTAAATAATGTTGCAATGAATACAGGAATAAAAATATCTCTTTGAGGTCCTGATTTTAATTATTTTGGATGAATACACAAACGTGAGATTGCTGGATCACGTGCTAGTTTTATGTTTCCTTTTTTTAGGAACCTCCATAGCAGCTGCACCATTTTGCATTTCCACTGACAGTGCACAAGAATTCTAGTTTCTTTACGTATTTGACAATACTTGTTATCATTTACCTTTTTGATAGTAGCTACTCTAACAGTGACATCTCATTGCGGTTTTGGTTTGCATTTCCTTGATGATTTTTTTCAAACACCTATTAGCTATTTGTATGTCTTCTTTGGAGAAATGTCTATTCGAGTCATCTGCCCATTTTTAAATCAGTTTCCTTTTAGTTTTGCTCTTGAGTTGCAACAGTTCCTTATATATTTTGTATTTTAATCCCCCTTACTACGTATATGATTTGAAGGCATTTTCTCCCATTCCATAGCTTGCCTCTTCACTCTGTTGTTTCCTTTGCTGTGTAGAAACTTTGTAATTTGACATAACCACTCTCATGTATTTTTGCTTTGGGTGCCAGATCCAAGAAATCATTGCCAAGACCAAAGTCATGAAGATTTTCCTTTATGTTTTTCTCTAGGAGTTCAGATGTTATGTTTAAGTCTTTAATCCATTTCAAGTTGATTTTTTTTTTTTTTGAGACAGAATAGCACTCTCTTGCCCCAAGTAGAGTGCCATGGCATTATCATAGCTCACAGCAACCTCTTGGGCTTAAGTGATCCTCTTGCCTCAGCCTCCTGAGTAGCTGGGACTACAAGTGTCTGTCATGACACTTGGCTAGTTTTTCTATTTTGGGTAGAGACAAGGTATCCTTCTTCTTGCTCAGGCTGAGCTTAAGCAATCCAGCTGCCCCAGCCTCCCAGAATGCTAGGATTACAGCATGAGTTAATTTTTGGGTATAGCGAAAGACAGGGGTTTAATTGCATCTTTTGCCAGTGGATATCCAGCTTTTCCAACACCATCTGTTGAAGAGAATATCCTTTCCCCATTCTGTAGTCTCAGTGCCCTTTTCAAAAGTCACTGAGCCAGGAATGTGTGGATTTATTTTATATTTTCTGTTCTAGTACCTATGTAGTGATAGCTCAGTTCAATTCTAATTTGCATTTCTATAATGGCTAGTGGTATTGGACATCTTTTCCTGATCTATTTATCATCCCAATATCCACTTCAATGAAATGTCTTTTCCTGCTGTTTGCTCATTTTCTAATTGAGATTATATGTTTTAATGTTAAATTTTGAGACTCATGTTCTAGATATAAGTCCTTTGTCAGATATGTGGTTTGTAAACCATTTCTCCTAGTCTACAGCTTGTCTTTTCATTCAACGTTATTGGCAGAGCAAAAATTTTAGATTTCAATGGAATCTGGTTTATCATTTTTTTTTCAACGAACTATGCTTTTGGTGTCGTGTGTAAGAACATTTCACCCAGTTTCTCGTCTCAAAGAGTTTTTCTTATGCCATCTGCTAAAAGTTTTGCATTTAAATGTATGTTGCATTGGGGGATAATTTTGGTATGAGGTGTGAAGCTTAGGTTGAGGTATTTATTTTGTGCCTGTTCAACTGCTTCAGCACCATTTGTTGGAAAGACTATTCTTTCTCCAGGGAGCTCCCTTTGGCCCTTTGTCAAACACAGGAATGTTATTTGTGTGCGTCTGTTTCTAGGTTCTGTACTCTGTTCCACTGATCTGTGGTTATGTCCCTTGACCACGCTCCATAGTCTTGGAGACCTGAGCTGATAATAAGGCCTGAAATCAGAAAGACAGTTCCACTTCATTTTTCTTTTTCAGACTTGTTTTTAGTTACTTCACATAGATTTTTGTGTAAATTTTTGGAGCAATCTTGTCTATATGGACATCTGTCTATATTGTCTATATCCACAAAAAAACTCCTGCTGGAATTTTGACAAACTTGTCTATCAGTTTGGCAGAGAATTTATATTTTTACTGTGTTGGTTCTTTCGACCCACAAATAGAGTATGTATCTTCATTTGTTTAGGTTTTCTTTGAATTCTTTCATCAGCATTTGGTAGGTTTTGGCGTAAAGTCCCATATAGGTCTTGTGAGATTTACACCTAAGTATTTAATTGTGTTGAGAATTTGTAAATGATATTGCATTTAACAGTTTGGTTTCCATATGTTCATTGATAGCATATAAAAGTGAAATTGTTTTAAAATACTTGTGTCTGTGAACCTGTACCTTATGGAACTCATTTATTCTAGGATTTTTTTTTTTTTTTTTTTTTTTAGTTTTTCAGGTATTCTGTGTTAACTATCACCTCATCTGTAAGTAGGGACAGTTTCATTTCTTCCTTTCTAATACACGCATGTTTGCGTTTTCTTTTCTTGGCTATTGTGCTGGCTGAAACTTTCAGTATGAGTACCAGTTGGGAAATGAAATCCTTGCCTTATTCAGAATTTTAGGAGGAAAACATTTAGTCTTTTACCATTAAGTACAACGTTAGCTGTAGGCTTTTTGTAGATATGCTTCATTAAGGTGAGAAAACTCTCCTCCACTTTGAATTTTCTGACAGTTTTTATCACAGGTGGGTGTTGAATTCAGTCAAACACTTTTTCTGTATTCATTGCTGAGATCTTGTGATTCTTCTTTCATGAATATGGTGAATTAAACTGACTCATTTTTCAGTATGTAACCAGACTGGCATCAAGGGAATAAGCCTTACTTGATCATGGTGTATATTCTTTTTATATATGGCTGAATTCTATTTGATGATATTTTGCTAATTTGTAAAATCTCTATTTATAAAGTATATTTACTTGGATTTTTCTGTTTTTGCACAATCTATATTTGGTTTTGGCATCAGGATAATATTGGCTTCATAGAATGGGTTAGAAAATGTTCTCTTGTTTTCTTGAAGAGATTGTATAGATTTGAAACTATTCTTAAAACATATGCTAGATTATCTGGAGATTTCTTTTATGGGAATTTTATCATTATGAATTCAATATTCTTAATAGCTTACAGAATAATTCAAGATATACATTTCATATTGAGTGGTGCTAATTTATACTTTTTGAGTAATTTGTTTTATCTATTGTTGCCAAATTTAGGTGTGCAGAATTGTTCATAGTGTTTCCTTATTACCCCTTTGATGGCTACAGGGTCTGTAGTGATCTTTTTATTTCTGACATAGGTTGTGTGTCTTCAAGCCAAAATTCCAAATCCCAAATGATTTAAAATCTGAAAGTTTTTTTTTTTTTTGTAGAGACAGAGTCTCACTTTATCACCCTCTGTAGAGTGAAGTGGCGCACACAGCTCACAGCAACCTCCAACTCCTGTGCTTAGGTGATTCTCTTGCCTCAGCCTCCTGAGGAGTAGCTGGGACTACAGGTGCCTGCCACGATGCCCAGCTATTTTTCTGTTTTGCAGTTTGGGCCAAGGTTGGGTTCGAACCTGCCACCTTCAGTATATGGGTCTGGTGCCCTACTTGCTGAGCCACAGGCGTCGCCCAAAATCTGTGAGTGCCGATATTTAAAAGATAATTTATTATAGCATTTCAGATTTTGGGTTTTCTGATTAAGGATATTGAACTTCAAATATAATGCAAATAGTTCAAAATCTGAAAAAATCCAAAATCATAAATATTTCTGGTCTTGAGAATTTTGGATAAGGAACATTCAACTAGTATTGGTATATCAGATCTCTTTCCCTTTTTCCTCTCCTCTCCCCTCCCCTCCTCTCCCCTCCTCTCCTCTCCTCTCCTCTCCCCTCCCCTCCCTTCCTCTCCCCTCCTCTCCCCTCCCCTCCCCTCCTCTCCTCTTCTCTCCCCTACCCTCCACTCCCCTCCCCTCCCCTCCTCTCCTCTCCTCTCCCCTCCCCTCCTCTCCTTTCCCCTCCCCTCCCCTCCTCTCCTCTCCTCTCCTCTCTTCTCCTCTTCCTGTGCAATAAATGGGTTGTAGCCGT
>CAUYON010171360.1:0-30151 GCA_963573935.1 Arctocebus calabarensis
TTGCAGTTTGGCCAGGGCTGGGTTTGAACCTGTCACCCTCAGTATATGGGGCCAGTGCCCTACTCATTGAGCCAGAGGCACCGCCCAGAAAGATCACTTTTGATAACTTGATAAAAAGCTATTTTTGTACTTCTGTGTCATTTTGCCCACCCATTCAAGGTAATGTCACAATGGGCTAAGTATTTACTTATCGGTATATCTTTTCCTTAGATTTCAACTACCCTGAAAGCAGTCCCAGGTTTTCTCATCTCTTATATCCTCTCTACAAGCATATAAATATATATTATCTTGGAATACAAATTAAATATGTATTAAATAAAATGTTAGATCTGTAAATCCCAATATATTATGTATAGAACATTTTCATAATCTTAAATCCTTCTCAGAAATGGCCCACTTACAGATAGATGTACATCTGTAGAAAGAGAAAAAAGACATCTGATTGAGGAAATTTTGTTTTGTCCTGGCCTCTTTGAGATCAGTCTGACATTTAGAGCCTCCCTGATTTGCCTATTTGCATTCCCACTTCTTAAAGAGGGAGCCGTCTAACTGCCCCACAAGAATTTGCATAACTGCTAGATATTGAGTTGATCTCTGATAGAGGATGATATTATTTCTTTTCATGAAGAACACGAATTAATTTAATCTCTACTGGGCAGAGATCTTGGCATACACAGCGTACAATATGGGACAATACATTATGTCTGAAATGTTCCTCTTTGATTAGTTTTCAAAGGACGGAGGACATCTTTGCTTCAATTTCAATCGTTCATTTATATAAATAAAAGTTAGAAAGATATGGACCAAATTTCATTTAATTTGAATTAAAGCAAGAGAGACCATCCTCTACATGACCCTGGGGAGTGCCACATGCACAGCCTTAAACTAGCCGTGTTGACAAAGGTGGGAGATTTTGTCCTTGAGTTGATATAAATGCAATTTCTGATTTCTGGTGTGTATCTATGTTCTTAGCTGTGGCTTGTACTTCTGCGCCAATCCTCGGTTGAAATTAGATACCCAATGATCCCCAGTGTTGGAGGTGCTACTATATAGTGTTTGGGTCATGAGACTGCACCATTCATGAATAGAGTAATGCCCTTTCTAGAGGAGAAGTGGTTAACTGAGGCTGACTCAGTTCACATGAGAGCTGGCACACTGGCAACCCAACATCCCTGCTTGCTCCCTCTTTTGCCACACACTCTCTAAACACACAGTTCCTCTTTATAAATGGAATCAGAATGCCAATGCTGTATATCTTGTACACCCAACAGAACTATGAGCCAAATAAACGTCTTTCCTGTATAAATTACCCAGTCCCAGGCATTTCTTTAGAGAAATACACAACAGTCAAAAACTTCTCCCTATTTATTTTTCCATAAATGTATTATCTCACGCCAACTGAGTGTCATTGCACCCTTCCAATTGATAATCAGAATTAAAACAAGGTCATTAAGCTACTTTCAATACACACCAGACGCCCACCCTTGAATCTCAAACACGTAAAGGTCCAGGCTGACAGAGATTGTCAATTGTTTTCAGAGGTTGAACACAAGGAAAACCGTAAAGGAGGCAGGGAAGCCTTAGTGAAACTCTTGCAGGAGTATGTTTTTTTTCCTTTGCCAGAGCTTTTAGCTCTTTGTTGTGCTTTCTTTCCTGTACCCATCTCATAAAATTCCCTTGATCTTTTGTAAACATTTTAAAAAGCATTATTAAATCTTCAACCCTATCAGGACATGAGTTCTGTAACAATATGTGAGTATGAATAAAAGTGTGATGTGGGTTTGTGTGCCCATATGTGCCCCAGTACATGTAAGTTTGTCAGGGATGGAGAAGGAGTATGTAGGGGACGAACCTGTCCTGGTTGTATGGTAGGAATATTTTACCATTAATTAGCTTTAGGCCTTTTTTGGCCATATGACTTCCATTAAATGAGGAAATTGAAAGAGAACAAATTTACTATGGATTTTAATTCTGAAATTCTGTGATCCTAACATGTAGATAGACTCTTTTAAACTATTTGACCAATTAAGAACTTCCCAACAACCAGCGTTCTAGAACAGCTGACTCTTGACCACTGTGAGTTTGAATTGCAGGGACCCACTTATACACAGATTGTCTTCCGACTCTGCCACCTCTGAAACAGCAATACTAACCTTTGTTTTTCCTCTTCCTCTTCATCTTACTCCATTGCGAGTGGAAGTGGATAAAGATCTTTATTAGGATCCATTTCCACTTAATGAATATTAAGTATATTTTCTCTTTCTGATGATTTTCTTAGTAACTTTTTTTGAACTTACTTTATTGTAATAATATAAATACAATACGTATCACATAGAAAATATGTATTAATTAGCTGTTTTTGTTATTGGTAAGGGCTCCAGTCAGCAGTAGGTTGTTAGTCATTTAGTTTGGGGAAGTCAAAAGTTCTATGTGAATTTTTTACTTGCACTGTTGAAGGATCAGGGCAACACATCAATTTACTGATGTGCCTAGTGTGATCATAAGTACACTCGTGCTGGAAGTGTGCTCCTTGTCATTCATTGCTCTACTTCTGGCCTACTCTACAATCATCTGAAGCAATAGTGATGTATTATTTCAGCATCCGTTAATATACCAACTATATTGGATTTCTAATCTGAGTAAGTTTATATCCCTCGTTCTATTCCCAGTGTCTGCACTTAGCTAAGAAGAAAGAGCAATATGTGCCTTGAGATTTCACCGTTTACTGGGATTAAAGAAGTTAGTTAGAGAGTTAAGCTAGGAATTTTGAAATCAGAGTGGCTTTTGCTTGAAATTTGCTCTGTTACTCCTCACTGGTTGTGGGGCTTTACTTAAGCTTGCTTATAGAAATTGCTATTTAGTTTATATGAAATAATCTAGGCATATACTATCTTTCCCTGAAAGTTCCGTGTAGAGTGCAGACCAGAGTTGAAATTTTTATTGAATTGAATCAGGAAAAAAAATTTAAAAACCTCAACAAATTAAAAAAAAAATTCTTCTTTGCATTGTCATCAAAGTTCAAATTCTATTGGGTAAATTAGAAAGGTGTGATAACAAAGTAAGGCATTGGAGCCTCCAACAGAGAACCAAAAACAAAACAAACACAAAGGCAAAATCTATTAGAATAATTTTTTCTCTAGATTTAATCAATATGGATGATATAGTTTTTTCATGAAAAAAATTCTAAAAAGATTGTATTTCTATTTCTGTCTAAAGTGAAAACATGAGTCTTTTTGCAAATGTATGTTCTCTATGAAAATTTATAAATGTTCTTCATTTTATCACTATAAAAACCATTTCCAAAGAAGGAAGCAAGGACAGGGTTAAACACGCAAACAAATTTAGTTGTCTCAGTAATACACCAAGTACAAATTTTAATCCATCAGAGATATATCTACTTGAGAAGGATATTTCTAAATTCAAAATAGCCAAGCAGATGAGGAATGAGTAGAAGCAGCAAGACTTTTAAGATAATATGAGTTAAAATGTCCTATCTTGGCATTTATACATTGCATATGGACACAGGGATTTAAAAAAAAATAACTTTACAAAATAGAAATAAAAATAATGTTGTGTTGTTCAGGGCTTAGCCCTCTTTACTGAAATGCATGTAATAATACTTAGCAACTGGACTTTTCCCTTATTTAGACTTTTCAATCCACTCTCTGGAGAAGAGAAGAGAGAAGAGAGCTCAGGTGAACGACTTTCAAGAGTAGCATTGTGAGAGCTCTTATCCACAGCAGCCTGTTTAAGAATCCACAAATCCTAAGGGGTGTGTGAGCTAAATAATTTTACTGTAGTTTTTGGATGATGTAATGGAGATACCACTGGAAGCCAAGGAGAATCACCTTTGGCCTTCACATCCTTCATAACCTGTTCTATCAAGTCCAGCATCTTCAGGGTAGATACGTACATGGATTTCTTGAACTTCCAAGTTGAATATATGGCATCCTCTTTTGAGAAGTTGTATGTCAAACACATTTCTGGTAACATAGTAATTATTCTATATAATCTCTCTGTTTTAATTTTCTGAGGCTTCATAAAAAAAGGTAAGTGGAGAAAAAATTTACTTAGTACTTTTTTTTGCCATTTTTGGCCAGGGCTGGGTTTGAACCTGCCACCTACTCCTTTGAGCCACAGGCGCCTCCCCTACTTAGTATTTTTTGTACTTCATTTCAAAAAATTATGTATAATAAAGCATCAGATACCCATTCCATTCTCCTTGGGAAATGACTTTGACTATCCCTTGTCTGTCTTCAGATGTGCAGATATTGTATTATTTTAACTAAAAAAAAAAATGTCGTATGCTATCGTAATTCTTCTGTTCAATAATGTTTCACCCAATGTCCAGAATAATGCCTATCACAAAATAGCATTTAATGACCATTTAAAAATTCATATATACTTGAGTTTTATCATCTTCCTTAATGCAGATTCCACAAAGCACAGAGAGTTATGTTTAACTCCTAGATCTGACATTACCTTGGACAAGTGATTTAACTTTACTCAGACCCCATTTTCTCATCAATAAAATGGTGATAATAAAACGTATCTCTAGAACAGGTTGTACTATAAATAAGTTAAAGGACAGAGCACATTTCCCCTGAGAAACAGTGAAGTGATCGGTAAGTGTTATTATAATTACTGAACCTTTCTATGCTTATTACCCTCATCTCACATGTGTTAAAGCTCATGTCAAATACAGGCTAAGTTTTGTTTTTAATGGAAATAAAAAATAAAAATAAAGAAAATATGAAATCATCTTTTCATTTGAAAATTTGGTAACATTCTTTCTTGTTTTCTCATAAACACTGGTATGTCTGAGACTATATTCAACTGATGGGTTTTGAGACTGGTAATTTTTTGATTGTATATAAGTCAATACTTCTACAAAGAAATAGCATTTATCCCAAATCTTCTTTTAAAAAAATCATAGTAAAAGGAGAATTTGACAATGTTAAATCTGTGCACTCAGCTCCAAAATGACAAACAGCCTATCAGCATTCCCCCCCAATAATGAGTGATCATTACCCACTTTACTCAACAGTTTCACTCAGGAACCAGGAAATGACCTTGAAATCTTTCATGCACATTCCTGCGAGCTAGGACCAAAGATAAAATTTCGTTGCTACCTTTGTCTTGCTTTATTTCTTAACTAGAGAATTGAGGAGATATTACTGTTGCCTATATTTGTCTTTGACCAAAATTAAGTAGAAAAGATTCTTAACTTTAAACTGGAATACATGGGAACTTTTCTGAAATAAAATAATCTGTATGGAAATAATTCCAGTCCTTGAATCTGATCTCAAATTCCTTTTTCTCTTATCAGTCCTGGTTTATTTTACGGGGATCAGGTGACCAGTTTAAAAGTCCCTGTCTCAAGGTTTCAGTTTTAAAGTGTTTGTTTGCTGACTTTCTGGATTCTCTTCCTTCCTCTTAGATAATCAATCACAGTGACAAGCAGGGATTTGGTTATCAACTGGAGTATTTGGTACAATCAATTGAACACGAATATGAATATCATTGTTCACTATAATATTTGCGTTTTCGTTCTGAAGTCACTGTGAATCATCTCTTTGTTCCTATCCTCTGAGTGTGTATTTTGAGGAAATCATTCACTTCCTGTCACTTGCATGCTCCCACTCTTTTTGTAAGCGGTGGGGGTAATGACTAACTTCTTTAAATCGAAGTTAGAATGATGACAATTGCCTGTGAAAATATTTTTGAAAAACAAGTCATTTTTGTTAGTTTAGTTTATTTCTAAATAGAACACAATGGAGACCACGGTTATGCTAGGACCAGCCCTAGTGTTCTTTCTGTCATCTTTTCTAATTGATCAGTTCCAAACCACGTTACCATATTGATACTTACACACTTATGATCCCAACCCTGCATTTAGCATACTCTTTCTCTATCACTGACTTGTAGAGAAGACATTCACATAGTTGTCAGAACTGCATTGCGACTTTGTTCACAGCACATTGAACTTGCATCCTATATGAAGAGATCCCCAAATCTATTTAACTTCATTAAAAAAACACAGCTAAACAGAACAGCTTATCCTCAAAGTGGTATTATTTTAATATAAATAGTTGAACCCAATTAGGTCTTGTATTAAAGACTCAAAAACATTCAAATTCAGGCTACTATACATTTTTTTAATTTAATCTGTGTCATAAGTATGTACACGTTCTACATTTTAATGTTCTACCTCATGTCCACTTCCCCTGCATTTTTATGTAAATTATTTCTGAGATTAATGTGTTTATGACTATTAACTGCCATGTGTTGGTCTCCTGTGCTATAATAAAGTACATCCGTGCCTTCTGAATTTCTCTGGCAAATATCTCTGCCTTCTCTGTCTTCCAATCAGCATCTGCAAATGTAACCACTTAAATCTGATCCTCCTGTCTGAATCAGTTATTCAGATAAAAGGCAGCCAAGATCTAAGCCCCGCTCCATACGAGACCCTCTTAATACTTCCCCCTAGAATGTACATGGTTTCTCTTACCCGGAGTGTCTGTTTTTTGTTTCTTCCACTCATTCTTTATCTGCTCCCACGTCTCCTCCTGGATTCTTGCGAGCTCTGTCTTATGCAGGAACCAATTATGCAAAATTTAACCAAAGGCTTTCTGAAATTCAAACAGTCATAACATATGTACTGTCATTCTCAACACTGTGGGCTTGCCTCAGTATGGAAAGGATATAAAATAGGCAGCTATATTTTCTAAAGCTGAATTTATCATTTCTGTTTTATTCACTGGGAAAAAAATGAAAAACACTAATCAACTTAATTGTTTCAATCTTTAACTAGTTTACATATATAAATATATATGTTTTGTATGCCTGTGTGTGTTGCATGATTCTTAAGAAAATATTGTAGATTGGTAAAACTTTACCTGATTGATTTCTTTTCTTTGAATCATCTTTAAGCCAAGGGACTCTTCTGTTTTGTTCATTTTCTGTCAAATTGAAATTGTAATAGCAATGTATAAGCAAAATAAAAATTTTAAGATACTCTGGTACTAGATTATATCGTTAGAGAAATTCACAAGTTTTACTTGTGGCTACCATTAGAAATAAGCCAGATGTTTGAGTTAATATATATTTGTGGGAGCTGCATTTCATTAAATATCTTACACACAGCACCTACTTTTTATACACTCTGCTTACAAAAGCATGGGTACAGTTCACTTCACTATTAAATGGATTAGTAAGACTTTATTTGGCATCATGGTAATGGTTAGATTTTCTTAGCTTGAGGTTGATTCAGGAACAAAGTGGCAAGCAAGCTTGTTGTGCCATTGAATCTTCAACAGTTTCTCAGCCAGTAAAGAGCTGTTAGTGGGTTGTTGGCTTCAAACAACAGAGCCAACATCCTCTTAACCACTTACCAAGTACTACTCCAGAAAATGGATTTCCATACAAGAGACACAAAAAAGGTAGCAAAAACAAACAAACAAACTTTAGTCATTAATTGCAAATTAAGAACCCCTGGTCTGAATTAAAGAGAAAGATGAAGAAAATCTTGAAATCCATCCTTGGTTGGCCATCATATTTTATTGGGAAAGGAAACAAAAGGAAACAGAAAACAATAACAGCAAAAAATGGATTTCAGGAATTATTATTATTATTATTATTTTAGCTAGAGAAGAAGTTGACATCCTTTGTCTTAGACCATGTAGTAGATATTTTACGAGTTTATGGACTGTGGCATTATCTCTCTTGCAACTACTTATTTGTGCTGTTGTCGACAGATGCAGCGGCCTAGCAAGACTGGAGGAATGAGTGTGAACAGTGTTAACCCACAGTGGCTCCTACCAACCAAGTGTGCTGGTTCTTAGGGTAAAGTGCATGAAATAGGAGCCTGGGATTTGTAATCAGAACATAGAAGGAGGTGCAGGAGAAAAGCTATGATTCTAAGTTTATTCTACTCTGTTCCAGTCACTCAATCATTATTTGACAATATGTTGTATGAAGAATAAAGGAATCTCTAGGGAGCTGAGTTACTATTGGCTGAGACTAGGTTATGGCAACTCAGTCTCTAGCCTGGTGATGACGACACTTATCAGTTGTTGGCTATTTGGGAGTTAAAGAGGAGGGCAAACTTTACTGAAGACTGAGCTTCTCACACACCAATAGGAGAGCATTTAGTGTCAGTGCTAGGTAGTGATGAGTTCTGGAAGAAATTAGTCACACAGTTGCAAGGCTCATTATTAAATTTTTGGAAGAAGGACAACAGGCATGTGATGTTTAAGTAAAGGATTTCATACGGAGATGTAGACATTTTAGTGGAAGTATTAAAAATCATTAAAAATTAGACTATGAAATGGAATGTGACAGCAGGGATGTAAAATAGCTAACATGTAGGCAGGAGACCAATGGCGGGGAGTTGATCTACGTCTTGGGACTTAAAAGAGCAAGTTAAGACAAATGCAATTTTTTTGAACATCAAAATGTTGATGAGTAATTCATTTTGAATGAAGCACTTTAGGGAAAAATCCATTACCTTTGGTCTTTTCCACCTGAAAATATAGGTTAAGAATAAAGAATTTGTAGGAGGGAGAGAAAGAGAGATAGGATTCCTATTGCATGAAATTTTCACAAGAAAGAATGATTATGTGACAAAACCGTTACACATACACAGTCTCCCCTGCTTCACGGCATCTTATCCTGACTCTCCATTTCCACAGCTTCTACTTCTTTTCATCTAATCAGACCTCTATAGCGATTAAGTGCTGGTCAAATGATTGTAAACATTTCACAGACTTCCCACTGGACTTAATTAGTCTCCACCAAAGTTGTACATATTGCCAGGGCATCTGCTGTATTATTTGAACCCATAGGCACTCAGGGAGCCTTATCCCTAACATTTGTCTGATTTGACCTTTATAATACATAAAGATATTCAGAATTATTATCTTTCACAGGGTTTTAGATTTCTGACAACATACAGATGTTTCTATTTCACCTAAAGAAAAAATATGTCTTATATGTATATTTATTGGAGATAAAGCTTAATTAAACCCATCAGATGATGAAGAAAAAACAGTGCTACATTTCAGAAGACTTAACTGTATGCTTTGTACCCAGCCTTTTTTCCACAGCACCCTGTGGATTTCTTCCATGGCCTTTCCCCGCTTTGAAGTGAGTGGGAGCTGTGAGTTTAGGAGAGTCACCCAGAGTCCAGAGGTGCACAAGGACAAGTCTACTTGACTTTCTGCCCTCACAGGGATCATGGAGCGGATAAATGAGTAAGCAAAAGAAATTAAAAAAAAAAATCCCAATCTTATTCCAAATGCTAAACAAGTATTTTTCTTTCTTCCTATCTTGTCCTTTTTATTTTTTGTTTTTGAAGTTCAATGTTGTTTCCTTTATTTTATTTTTTCGCATTTTGTGTTTTTACCTTTGCCCTTCCTGTTTCCCACAGCGATTGGAAGTACTTAAAACTCTTCAGAAAGTATGCTCTGTTGATATTTCCAACAGGGCCTGGAACAGAAAGTGTGACTTATGAACCTCTGCCCCTTTGATATGCTATCACTAAAACTGAGAGTGCAAAGTGTGGATGTATCAGGCTTGCATTAGCTCTCAAGGGACTGCCTAGACCAAGGAGTTGTTGACAGGGACTTCAAAAGATGAATAACTGGACTCCTTCGGTGTGCATTAGTGCTTATAATTAGTAGGGGTCATTACCCAGGCTTTTCCTAAAACAGATATTTAATATTTTCATTTAATCATGTATGATTTTCAACAAGTATCATTTATTAAGATATTCTGAGTCCTTAAATAAAAAAAGATCTTTTACAAAACTTTATTATAATGGCCCATAATTTATTTTAATAAGCTTTAATAAGCTGTATTTATGAAACATGCAATAATGATGTTATTGAAATAAAAGTTAATGTCAATTGTAGACATTTAATATACTTTGGCTAGTTAATATAACCCTCTCCTGCACTTTCTAACAGATGAGTAAGAAAGGCAATTACTGTGTATTAAAATTTTCTAGGTAGTTTACTTTTATTTCAGTATTAGATTTACTTTCCTTTTAATTTTCTTTGACTTTCCTGGACCCAAATCAATTCACATGTTAACTTTTCGATCACATAAGACAAGGAAAATGCATAATGCATAGGTATTTTCCTAGGCTACCATGTATTTCCCATTTTTATTTAAACTTTGCACATAGGAATACTGAGGCTTGGGAAGGCTATGTAACTTGTTCAAAAGCATAAATCATAACCAGGATTTGAACTTGAGCTTGAAAGCCAAGTTTTTACCTGTGATATCACTGCCTTCCTGAATGGACAGATTTATTTTGACAGTGGCCAACTGAATTTATTTTAATCAATAGATGTTACATGAACACTGTTCATATATAATAAACTATGCTAAACAATTTAGGGGCTGAAAAAGAGATGTGAGAGTGACCAATTGCCTGTTCTGATTTGCTCTCTACTCGCAGGTACATGGGTATAGGACTTTTAGTGTAAAAACTAGTAAAATCCTACAAAGACGAGCACAGATTTTTAAATCTGAAGCTCTATTCTTACAAAGCTTACCTCAACTTACATAAAGAAGAAAATGTCAATATAGGAATAAAGAGTGTATATCATCATATCAACCTTTATCAAATGATTCAACCATACAACTAGATATGTATTCTTTCTGGGTAGGTAGCCAGGGCAAATGCTGCTACAGTAGTTTGTGTTAATATTGATGATAATAATCATGATTTTGGCTTTCTATTGTTTTAATCCAAAACCTTACAGAACATAAAATCATGATACTCTTCTGAGAATTCTGAAATGCTGAGTAGCTGCAAACATTGCATCCAGTTCTCCTTACTTGCATTTTATTGATGCAGAAAATGATAAACACTGTGATAACTTGAGATACATTTTTAGTGTTTGTATGGGTATCCACCCTATGGTCCCTGGGCTGCATATGGTTTAGATGACGGCTATTTTGTTTATGTGTGGTGGTGAATTTCATGAAGATTAGGCAGTTTGTTTGTTGGTTGGTTTGTTTTTCTCATCCACTTTAGTTAGAGATTGTGTATTTAATGTGTAGTGCAAGATAACTCTTCTTCTTCCAATGTGACTCAAAGAAGCCAAAAAGTTGGATACCCCTCAGTTCCTTATATTTTAAAAAGAATTTCCTTACTTAATGCTTATGGTACTACAGCGCATGGTATATGAATTAATTTGCCCAAAAAATGCTTCCATGTATTTTCTATTTTTATTTCAATTTTACACATAGGAATACTGAAGGTTGGGAAGGCTATGTAACTTGTTCAAGTTCAAAAGCATAAATCAGAACCAGGATTTGAACTTGAGTTTCAAAGCCAAGTTCTTACCTGTGATATTACTGCCTCCCTAATGTAATGCTTGACTTTGGTATTACAGTGATTATTACCCTATTCTACTGGAACATATTAATCAATAATATTATCTCACTAATATAACTACCACAGAAAGCTAGTTACATGCTTGAGCTAGCTTTACTAACTTTTATTCTAATTCTCTTTCCATTATATCACTGTATTGCTAGGATAAGTTTACTTTTTCTCAGATTGAGCATATCAGCTCACAAAATAGCATTTTATTTATACATTCAGGAAATTATAGATAAGGTAGTGTTGAGTAGTCAAGGAGTTTTGGAAATGATCACTTTCTTGGTGTTTATAATCATAGGAGAAGAAAGTACCTGTTTGGATTTGTGTCATATTGCATTTATTATTTTCTTATTTCAATTAATTTCTTTTAAACTAATAAAAATTAAATAAAGTGCTGCCATTCTATGGAAGTAGGTGGGTGAGGTTTAGATCTCCAACTGCTTAATGTTCTTGTCTTCCTTTAACACCCAGAATGTAGAATGACCTCAGGTTCTGAACAGCCTGGCTTAGGAACAATACTTATAAATCCAGGACTATAATGTCTGTAGTCATATGTGAGTGAAATAGTGGAGAAAGAGCTCACAGATATGGTGGGATTGATTTAGGGCTTAAATCACAAACAGTATTTCACTAACTCCACATAAGGCAGTCATGTTTTTGTGTGTGGATGGCCAGCAATCAAAGGCATTGAACAGAATCCGGACATGTGTATTGAGTAATCATAACAGATAAGATGATGTGAGATTATATAAGACTTGAATGTGATACCATTCCTTATGAATTTCTTCCAAGAAACTAGAGTAGCTGAAAACAGTAAATCAAAGGGAGAAGGCTACATCAGTCCTCCTACCAGGCACAACACATGTGTAAGTTTGTTTGAAAGAGACATAAAAGATGGCTGCACATCTAGTGTTCCCTTAACTCTAGGATACTTGGTATAGACAGGATCCTTGAATTATGAGAAAAAAAAAAAAAAGAACTGAGACATATTTCATTTTATTATCTTAAAGAATTATAGGGTCCATTCCAACAATCTATTTCAATATATAAAAAGAAAAAAATATAAAATCTTATTAAATGACGTGGAATCTTGGCGATATTTTCAAGTTCTATGAGTGGTCAAAAGTAGGTAGTGGTACGAAGAGATATTTGTATCATGACTATGCTTTATTTAAACAACATGGTACCCTTGAATGACTCTGAAAGGAGTTCAGCATCTACCATTCAAATTCCAACATATTTCTGGTGTTTAACTAATCACAGCTAATAGAACAGATAACACCAAGGTTTTTAGGATAGTATAATTATTTCTTACTATAGTTCTTGACATTAACATGATAAAAAATAAGTAGAGAAATATTTAAAATGATTTAACCTGGAACATTAATTTCTGGATTTTAAGTATAATCTGGAAATAAGTTTGTAAATGAAGCAAACATTTGTCAAAGTCTTTTAAAAGTTGCCAATATTGTCAAGATTTACTAATAAAAATTAAAAACAAAAAGCACTGGGCCTTAATATATGTAGTTTTAGTAAATTTAATAATCAACAATTAAAGTGTTTATGAACAGAAAACTGCTATTGAGATTATTAAAACTTGTATTGACATTAGGAAGGTTGAATGAATTCTCAACAAAGAAAGTGTCTCCCATGGGACCCTGTAGTTATGGAACAATTTAGAGAGAGGCATAGATTTTTATACTAAACGCAAAATACAAAAATGACTATATTAAAAATTAAATAACTTAATTCAGTTAAAATAAATAAATTAAAATATTTAGAAACAAAAATCTTCTGTGATTAAAGACATTCCATGAAAACTAAGACAAAGTTGAGTGCTGACAGTTTTCTTGTGTCTCTGCAAGCATCTCATTCTTTGAACAACTAGAACAGGAATTACGAGGGGCGTTAGGATGAATACAATTACTTGGAAGACATTTCTGTGGCTTAATGAACCACTTCCCACCCTGCATAATAAATACCTTGGTATGCCTTTTATAATTCTTATATGCCACCTTTAAAAACAAAGTGATTGAGAGATTTTATGCTGTGATTAATAAGTGGATGATGATAGTAACTTTAATTTAATTTGATTGAAAAGTTATGGCATTCGTGATTGAAAGTTAAGTGTGGGCCATTGAGTTAACATGGCATTCACAGTCAGTCCCAGTTGAGGATGGGGTAGAGGGAGGGTCTGGTGACTGGTTGCTTACATTATCATCATCCATTTCGCCTCCAGTCCACCAGGAGGGTAGCAATTCTAGGATACTATGAGTGATTAAACAATCACCTGTCATTTGAGGAAAGATTGATAAAGGAGATATTTGGGTTTGATTTTTATCATGTGTCTATGTAGCCCACATGACCTAAGAGAAGAATTTGACAATCAAACTTGGAAGCCGTTTTGCTCCCTAAATAGTTCCAACCTCTCTGGAGATAAATAAGCGCAACACAATTTCAGCAACCGTAGAGGCACAAGTACTCCTTTCTGAGAACCACATCAAGGCAACTGTTGGGGGTTTTCTTGAAAATGAAATATTTGCGGACAGTTGACTTTGTAGAAGGTTGGGTTGAGCAAACTGTATCAAGAGAAAAGTGTTTGCTGACAGTTTGACAAAAGGACATGCTGCTTTTGCTTTGCAAGAGGAGGGGTGAGGCGTTGGAGCGCCACTCCCAACGAGACCTTGGGGTATTGCCTAGAGATTCATTCACAGCTTTCACCGTGATAAATGAGGTCTTAGCAGATGCCTTGCAGAGAGGGTTAGAGAAGAATAGATTCCTCATATGTCTGCCCTTTTCCCCTTAGATTGGGTGAGGCAGATGATTAGAGTAGAGTGGTCTGGGTAGTTTAATGAAACCCATCTGCTTTAGCTGTTAAGAGAAAAGGCCTCCAGGAACTCTTGAAAAATATAAGCAATTTAATTTAGAAACATGGGATCTATGTACATATTATATATGTATATTGTCTCGCATGTATAGCATACACACACATGCACACATACAGACATGTTCACTTATATTATCTGATGATTCAGCTTTCACTGCCTCTTTCCTGCAATCCCAGATGGATGGATATTTCTGTATCTCCACCCCACAGGGGCTCCCGACTACAAAGAGGTTTGACATCAATAGATGGTTGTGTTGATTGAACACAGAGGAAACTGTGACAACGTGGTTCCAAACCATTTTAACCTGTTAGGGTCGCTAAACAGCATAGGGAACTTTTCAGGAAAAGAAAATTTACTGAAAACACCTGAATGTACTGAGTGAGTGAAGTATTGAACATTCAACGAACGCTTCCTTTGTCAAGAAGCCTCCAGTGCTGGTTCTCACACAGGATCTCACTGAGGCAGCTGAAACCTAAGAGAGAAAGGAAGAAATCATTATTTGAAACGATTCACTTCAAACTTGTGGATGATGATTTGAAAGGGATTTTATTTTACAAATGCCTGTTTAGAAACTACTATTCCATCTTCTATATTTTGATTAAATTAGGTTTACACCAAAATACAGTTAAATTCATCTTCATACATTTCTAGTATATAGTATATTGCAAAATCCAGATACATATGGATATATCATACACATACAGTGGGGCATAAACTTCATGTGCAATCATTATTGTTGTTATTATTTTTTTGTAGAGACAGAGTCTCACTTTATCACCCCCGGTAGAGTGCCGTAGCATCACACAGCTCACAGCAACCTCCAACTCCTGGGCTTAAGCGATTCTCTTGTCTCAGCCTCCCATGTAGTTGGGACTACAGGCAACTGCCACAACGCCAGGCTATTTTTCTGTTTTGCAGCTCGGCCGAGGCCGGGTTTGAACCTGCCACCTTTGGTATATGGGGCCAGCGCCCTACTCGATGAGCCACAGGAATCACCCCCATGTGCAATTATTTAAAATTGCTCACAGACTTTATGGCCACCATGTACATACATGTATACACACACACACACACACACACACGATAAGGAAAGGATAAAACATGCAGAGAAAAACTGGTGAAATAAAAAATGAAACCATTACTTTTGTTCAATATATTCATCTGAAACTTCAGAGTGCGCCACGCTTTTCCACATTTCTTAAACAGCCAGCAGCAGTACAGGCAACCAAAACTTATAATCAGAACTATGAAAAGGTGATATATTGTAAATAAATTGAAATTTGGGTGATTAGCTTCTAAAAGATTTTTTCAATTATTTATTAAATTTATTTTTATTGAATATATTCTTCCTATGGCCAGGCATAGTGACTCAGGCCTATCTGTAATCCTAGCACTCTGGCAGGCCAAGGCTGTGGATTGCTTGAGCTAATGAGTTGGAGACCAAATTGAGCAGGAAGGAGACCCCGCCTCTAATTAGATAAAACCAAGAAATGTCACAAAACTTATTTATATGAAGTTTATAATAGTAGGGAAATAATTTGTCATAATGTTAGGGATACAGAGTGACAGAAAGAAAAATATTTCCTCTTTGTATAAAATGAACTCAAATCTTCACAAAGAAAAAAGATTAAAAGAATAATAATGGAGGCATTAACAGGGAATATTAATAGAGATATTATGGGGATGGGGGTATGGGTTATTTTTTCTCTTTTTATTCTTCTGTAAGTTTTGTATTTTCTATAATAAATGTATATTAATAATTTTCTAAAAGCCCACAATTTAAAATAACAAGTGGATGTTATTTGAAAATGAAAAATACAATAAAAAAGCTGATTATACCTCGGCGCCTGTGGCTCAATGGGCTAAGGTGCCAGCCACATACACCTGAGCTGGCGGGTTCAAATCCAGCCCTGGCCCTCCAAACAACAATGACGGCTGCTACCAAAAAATGGCCAGGTGTTTTGTCGGGCACCTGTAGTCCCAGCTACTTGGGAGGCAGAGGCAGGAGACTTGCTTGAGCCCAGGAATTGGAGGTTGCTTTGAGCTGTGATGCCACAGCACTCTATCCAGGGTGACAGCTTGAGGCTCTGTCTCAAAAAAAAAAAGAAGCTGATTATAGAAATAAAATAAATAAATAAATAAAATAGCTGGGTGTTATGGTGGGAGCCTGTAGTTCCAGTTACTTGGGAGGCTGAAGCAAGAGAATCACTTGATCCTAAGGGCTTGAAGTTTCTGTGAACTATGATGTCACGGCACTCAACCCCAGGGCAACTGAGTGAGACTGTGTCTCAAAAAAAATATGTATATATATATATATATATATATATATATACATTCTTCTTATAATGAAAATGTTTCATGAAAACTACCTAACTACTAATATCCAGGCAAACATTTGCAAATCTTCATAAAGAAAAATTACTAGGCTAACAAGGAAGTTGTTTACTTTGTTGAAAAATTCTTTTAAACTATTTAAATGCTATATAACGCCTATTATTCTTTATGAAGAAGCAATTTATAGTTTCAGTCTTAAGACAACTATCAATTATAATAGATATGAAATAACCTATTTAAAAAATTAAGTTAAGAACTCCCATGATTGAATAGAAACGAGTCATTAAACTTTAGAGGCCTTAATGATTATACCAGTGGTTCTCAACTTTAGGATACACGAGAGTCACCTCGCAGGCTTATAAAACAGACTACTGGCTCCACCCCCAGAGTTTGTGATCACACTTTGTTATAAGTTCGCAGGTGGTGCTGTTGCTGCTGGTCTGGGGACCGCACTGTGACAACTACAGATTTATACTATCCATTTAGTCATCAAATGCAAATTTACAGCTACTAGAGAGAGATAAAACAACACGACATGGAAAGGTCAGTTAATCACAAAGAAAGAAGAAGAATGTTGTGCTGCTGTTTGGAAAATGGTAATGGGGGGGTTGTTTATCTCCTTTTTACTTGCCCAGAAAACCAGAGAGAAAACAGAAAATTAGGGAAGGAAACATAAACAGGCAATTTCATTGCTATATTATGACAATTTGAACCAAGCCACAGAAGAATTTTCCATCTCTCACTCAGCCTTCTTAAGTCTTGGGGCATCCTTCAATTCCTTTTCTGTAACTGAGTGAGGTGCTACCTTATGGCACTTTTATATTACTATCTTATTGCACCCTTTATAATTTTATATGTTTGTGTATCATTACTCCGAAATAGAACTAACTTTATGTTGTAGTGATGTAACTTCTCGGACAAGCTCTGATTTCTTCATCCACGCAAACATTATTTGCCTAGGCTCAGTGAGCTATCCCTAGCTCTCTAAATGGTTTCTATTACACATTTAAAAAGACCTTAAGGGTTACGGCTTTTCCCATTCCATCATGTCTGGAGTCTCCCAGAACTGCCCACAGTAGCTATTGTCTTTTGGGTTAGCACTTCAAACTACTCCATCGCCTGACAACAGCAAGTGTCAGCACCCCTGGGTAACAAGGACGTTACCTGGCCTATGAAGAGACTTGAGTATGTTTCTCTGAGTGGAAGCAAAACCTGCCTCTTTCTTTCTTTTTTTTTTTTTTGCAGTTTTTGACTGGGCCTGGGTTTGAACCCACCACCTACTCCTTGAGCCACAGGCGCCACCCAAAGCCTGCCTCTTTTTTTTTTTTTTGGCCAGGGCTGGGTTTGAAACTGCCACCTCTGGCATATGGGTCTGGCGCCTTACTCAGTTGAGCCACAGGCACCGCCCCAAAGCCTACTTCTTTCTTCGTGTTTACTCTCCAACTGTGCCTGAACTCAAGCTCTACCATAACAAAAGAGTGATTTTCTGGAATCCTGCACTCCTAATCCAGTTCTTACAACAACTTCAGCAATTATGAAGCAGAACCAAACACAATGAAGAAATAAGAATCCTCATCAATGTCGTGCCATTATTTTTATATAATCCTTTTATTAAAAAATGATCATCTCTTTTCCCAGTTCATCTTCCTTCCCTTTGGCAGCAAGTTACTGTATATACACTAGCTAGCAGCTAATGTGTGGCTTTAGGAATGTCACTTAACCTCTTAGGAACTTACTTTCCTTCCAGGGGTGGATCTAAGTACACTGTCAACTTTCAAATGGGAATTTTGCGGTGCCCGGGAAAAATAGTTACAATCACAGAGTTTAACAGCCCATTTGGTTTGAGGTCACAGTTTTTTGTTATTCTTAGCACTGAGCATCAGTCTATTAGATACAAATCTCAACATGTAAGCAATGTGTAGAAACAAAAACTCCCAGTCTATAAAGAAGTTCACTTAGTTTTGCTTTATGGAACGTCTCACTGGCTGCCTGTAAGATATTTCCCAAGCCAGTTTGGGGAATCACGAAAAATGCTAAGCTCATCACTGGTCTTATACATTTGACCTCTGACTGGAAAACAAAATCATTGTTTTTGTGTTGGTTCTTGCATAGAAAATTTATTTTCAGCAAGTCAGTCACGAGATTTCCTCCCCAAATATCCATTTAAAAAAATTCTGGCAAATGGTCATTTTGCAAATATATGCTCCGTTGTGTAGTTGCCTGTGCCCCTCCTGTTGTTTCCTGTTGCTTTGGTCTTTTGATCCCGGTACAGACTCAGCAGCCCCAGTCACTTAATGGAAGTGAACAGCATTTTCCAGAGACCCAACATTTTCATCATTGAATCTATTTAGGGAGGCTGCACAGAGCCATTCTTTTCTCTAAGCTCCTACTGATTTTCAATGCAAATACTTCCAGCCTTGCTCGTGGCCACAGGATTTAGTTACGCACTTGACTGAAAACCATGTCAATGCAAATTCAGAGGATAAACCAGCATGCAAATCCCTAAGGCTCCAGCAAGTTATAATTCAACCACAGCATTAGCAAAACAAGATAGCAATTATGCAAGGAATCAGCTGAAAGGTTATTTTTAATTTAAAATTTTTGCATCTTTACAGCTGGGAGAAATGAAACCCTGCCTATTCTGTCTTGTAAAACCCACCCAGTAGAAACCAAAAGCCATATGGTACATTATCACAGTCATGTTCTGATATGAGCCAAACACACATACTCACCCGAACTGCTTTGAAAGAGACTTCTGATGAGGTTAAATTGTTGTAAATTCTTCTGTTGTCCCAATTGGCACCCATAAGAGCTCAATATTTAAAGGTAATCAGCTTGGGCTATTTTTTTCTGTCATTTCTGAAATTTCTTGTCTCACACTTTTTTTTTTCTTTTCTGTCTCCGTGTGTGTGTGTGTGTGTGTGTGTGTGTGTGAGAGAGAGAGAGAGAGAGGGAGAGAGAGAGACTCTCCCTCTTCTACCCAAGCTGGAGCATGGTGGTCTCACCACAGTGCACTACAATCTTAAACTCTTAGGCTCAAGGAATCCTCCTTCCTCATCCTCCCAAATACATGGAACTACAGGTATGTGCTACCATGCCTGGCTAGGCTAATTTTTTTCCTTCCTTCCTTCCTTCTTTCCTTCCTTCCTTCCTTCTTTCCTTCCTTCCTTCCTTCCTTCCTTCCTTCCTTCCTTCCTTCCTTCCTTCCTTCCTTCCTTCCTTCCTTCCTTTTCTTGGGATTGCAAGCACGGTCTCAGGATTTCCCTTTAATCTTACTTCTGGGTGCTTCTAGTGAGATGGATAAAGAAAGAGATGTCACTTTTTCTTATAGCACAAGGATGCATTTTGTGTTCAGAGATGGCCACATCCAACTTGTGACTGGTGGGGCTATTCAGTTTATTTAAAGTCTAAAGAAATTAAAGTCTTCCTATTGTAGCCAGAATCTCTCTCTGCCAGGTCCTTAGTCTCAGAGATTCAAAGAATCTATCTATGGACCACCCCAAGTAAGTGACAGGATATCTTTTATTGATAGATAGAAAGTGAAAGAGAGGAATAGAGACCCTAGCAGTTTAGGGGGGGACCAGAGTGGGTGGCCCATGTGGGCCTTCTGTCTAAGGGGTTATATCCTGTCTTTGCTATCCCATGGGAGGGGCAGGAGGTTTGGAGAGATAGACCATCATAAACACTTGGTGCCAGGGGCTTGAGGTAAGAAATCAATTTGAACATTGCCGCTGTGTCAGAATGCGGTCTTTATTCATATGCATTCTCTGCTCCAGGAGTAGCAGCTTCTTTCTAGGGCTTGTCATCTGCTCTGGGGATGGCTGCTTAGGTGGAATCCTGGTTAGACAGGTTTTTATGAGTCTATCTCTCAGACCAGTGTCCAGCCTTAAGTAAAAGGATCCTGCATCAATCCTCCCAGAAAATGGAATCCGTTCCACCTGAGTGGGGGGAACCCTGTATCACTATAACATTCTATCTCTAAAAAGGCAGGCAGGTTCATGATACTCTGCATTTTTCCTGAGTCAGAGAAGATGTTACATTTTTGTTTTGCAGGGTTTTCTGGAGCAAAAAAAAAAGCAATTTTGGAAGGGAGGTAAAGGAGTTGTGTGGTCACATTTAGGAATGGCTGATGTTGAATAAAGCAAATTGCATACTTGAGGTCTTGAGAACTCAGTCAGTCTGATCTGGGTTAGAATCTAGGGTCGCTCTCCCCCTTGTTGGGTCAGCTGGACAGCTTCCTGGTTCTCCAGCGTTCATCCATAAGTGCCTAATCCCTTGCTCCTCCAAGTGTGGCCTGTGGGCCAGCACTATAAACATCACACAGGAGCTTGTGAGACAATTGGAGAATCACTGTCCTATACCCAAATGACTGACTCCATCAAAGTCCACAGGTGACTGATATGAATCTTAAAATTTTAATCACTCTTAAACCTTACAGCAGTTCATCCACAAGTCGTAACGTTATTAACTTCTAAAGTGTCTGCTATCTCCATGATGCTATTGTGGGCTCGGTGGATGTAATTAGAAAACAGATATAAACATCTGCCTTCACTCCCTACTATAGGAGCAAAACGAAAATAAATGGAAATCGAATTGCAGACTGAGAAGGGTGCCCTGAAGTTTTTCCATAAGGTTTTATTCTGATCAGAACATTTGCTTGGGCAGCAGTGTCACAGCGACTGTATTATTTTTCTTAAAGGTTGTCCATGGCTGTGTTACAGAGACACCCTGTCACGTATTCTTTCCAAGAGCAATTCAGTTGGAACATCTTTTATGTTAAGCAATCTTGCTCTTTTAAATATACATTAGACCTGTTAGGATTATACATTTTTCTTTTTCTTTCTCAACATGCAATCCTGGACTTCCAAACTACTACATGTCCTGTATTACTCAGTAGGCATGAATTGCTCACTTTCTTCCTGAGGGAGTTTCTCCCAAAAAGGGTATTTAGCCTGGTAGGGGAGATGTGTCTCCTCCTCGTCCAGACAGCACCTGGAGCATCTGCTGTGGCTCACAGGGTTCTGGAAGGTCAAGCTCCCCCTCCTAACATGTTATATTATAGTAATTACTTTCCCCTGGAGTCTCCTCCTTTAAGTCCGGACCTGTTCACCCGAGACTGCTGCGTCCTTAGTTATCACACAGAGAATAATAGCAGAGCCACACAAAACAGTGATGGGTACCTTGAAGGACCAAACCTGTAGGCTGGGAAAATAGAAGAGAGGGAAGGGTCCCAACCCCATTTTTATCTGCAAACTTTTCATACCTGGAGGCAGGATTAGTCAGCATTAGAGCAGTGGCAGGCATGTAGGAATTCTAATTACCATACCGTAGAATACACCCCCCAGGAATATTTTAACTTTATCATTAGCTAATATGTATAGAGCATCTTATTTCATGGATACTTGTTCATCGTGTTCAGTGGATTTACTTTTAAATTTAAACCTGGCCAAATCACTCTTCACGGCGTAAAATGCTTCCGTGACTCCGGATGAAGCCATGTGCAAGGCTCACAGTTTCCTACAAATCTCTCCATGTCCCATGACCTTTATACCTTGCACCCTACTCACCTGCCGTATTAAAACCTTAGAGACTCCCAAGTATACTTAATTGTTTCATGTAACTGAAGAATCATTCTCATTCCTGCATCGTCTTTTTCTCTCTCCTCTCATTTTTTTTTCCCCTTTTGGTAAGGTCTTCTGTGACACCCAGGGTAGTACTAAGCCATTCAAACTCCCAATAATGCCTTCCAGGACCTATACATTAAGCCATATTTTTATGTTACACAAATATTCCTGTGTTTTTACCTATATTTTCACATGATACCATGCTGTCAAGAGCACAGTCCTCCCCATTTGGGTTGTGCATTTCCAAGGTTTAATACAATGCCCAAAGTGTAACATACCCTTAAGTAAAATGTGTTTAGAACAAAGTCAAGCAGAAAAATTTTGTATATGTTTTCATAAATGAATGAATGCATGCATAGAGATTGTAAACTGCTCCCATCCATAATTGAAAGCAGAATGGAATTAAATGCCATATTCCTGCATATGGCTCGTTTTGTAATCAATGCTGATATATTTAAAATCAACAAAAGGAATATGCAGAAGGATACATAAAGGCAGCTCTATCTCTTATTTCCTGAGTACTGAAATTGTATCATTTGCTTACCATCATCATTCAAGTGTACAAAGACACTTTTCAAACCTTTCAAATCAAAAGTCCTATGGGAACATATTTTGTTTATAAGAAGGACTACTTTCATGCTTCTCAGAGCAATTTGTAAATATTATCTTATTATGTACTAAGATAAACAGGTTGAAAATATTACATTTATGCTCTGGACAAAAGAGGCCAAGGAACGTGTGTGCGTGAGCATGTGCATGTGTGTGAGGTCAAAATCAGCCCTCACTACGCTAGTGCCTCCTCAGTCTGTCCCTCTCCGTTTAATGACAGTCAATAAAGGTCACCCCAGATAAGACAATCAGGCTGTGATGTGGGTCACCTATTCAGATGACTCTCCTGAAAGGTTCTCTCACCCTTTGTGTATTCTGTGCAAAGCTACAGATTAGTCAACAGCAACATTCCTCCCAGGCTTCCTCTCTGGGTCAATCTCTCCTTCTTAGTAACGGCTTTCTAGAGTACTTCTCGTATTCCGATTGGGGACAATCTAAAAAGTATGCTGCATGTATGCTCAGAGAATTCTCCATGGGATGGGACGCCAAGAGCTGATCTGTGTCTGTCATTGCAGTTTTATACATAACAGTAAGTACACAGTCTAAAGGGCATGAGGAAAATACGAGTGTCAGTATTGTCCATATTATTCAAGAAAGGTTTCAAGGAGTGACTTCTCTATGCTCTTAAGCCCTTCAACAGCCAGACCACATACCCATACTCATTCTGGACATCCTTCAAGACACTCGGGTGATGCTGCTGGCCTCACTTTCTCTCACTCTCTCAGTTCTCAACCCTGCATGAACTAAGCCGGGTCGTTCTACAGCTTAAATAACCATGTGCATTCTGCCTTCTCTTCATGCTTACATTGCCCCCGTCTTTTAGAATCCATAGCCATCTCCCCACAAAACAGAAGTTTCCTGGACATTTCTTTCTATCCCTGAAGTCCTAGTAAATCCTACAAAGGACGTTAGCATGTAATTACATATTGATTACATTTCTCTATTAATATTTGTTCCATGTATGCTCATCTTACTTTCCCAAGGATGAATCTAAGTTGATGGAGTTTTACAAATATCAAATCTTATATTAGTTTTTATCCTTCAAAGTCTGAAGAATAATATGAACAAATAAAAAACCCGTGCTTTGAAGTTGAAGTTAAAGTATATTCATATATTTTTCTTTTGCTTACACCAAATATAGTTATTGTTGTATGTGCACCGGCTCTTTATGCCTGGGTTTCTTTTTCCCTTGTCTCAGACTTACACTTACTCTTCCCACAAGACCCCAGGCATAGATGTCTGAGAGCTTGGTCATTTCCAGAATTGATCTGTTTTATTTTGATGTTCTTTGATACTTTACACAGTACTCTATTTTAGCAATAATTACATTTCCTTATCATTTTTAAGGTTTATGAAGTTGTCAAACTCAATACCGTCTGTGGCAAACTAAAAACTGGTTCCCAAAAGACATCCATCTCCTAATCCCTGAAATTTGTGAATATTGCCGTATCTAAAAGAAAAAAAAAATGAGGGGGCCAGGAGGAGCAGGTCTCTGCAGGAATGATGAAATTAAAGATCTTGAAATGAAAAGATGATCTTGTCTTATCCAGGTGAGCTCTAAATGCAATCACATGTATTGTTCTAAAAGGCAGGCGAGGGGAGGTTTGATACAGTCACAGAGAGTAAGCTGGCCTCTAGACAGAGCAGAGATTGGAAGATCCCGCTTTTTAAGATTGGAGTAATAAAGCTACAAATCACGAATTGGGAGAAACTGCCAGAAATTGACAGAGGGAGGAAAACAATCTCTCCTAAGGTCACCAGAGAAAGCATGACCTTTCCCCTTGATTTCACCCCTGTGACACTGATTTCAGATGTCCGACCTCCAGAACTATGAGAGAAAAAGTTTCTGTTGTTAAATCATCTTGTTTGCAGTATTTTTTTACAGTGGCCATAGAAAACTAAATCAGCATCTTCCAGTTTATTCAATCTATTTCTTATTATTTTATCTAACCTCTGCTTTTAGAATTAGAAATTCCAGAAAATGATACCCTTAAGAAATGCTTACTGAGTCCCCAAAGGGTACAAGGACTTATGCTGGGTGCTTGAACACTTTACTGCAATAAAGACATTTAAAGGCCACCTGTGGTCTGATGAGTACTGAATAATTATCTGAATTCAAGCTTCTCCAGAAAGGCTGTGTTTGAATGTCCAACTTCCTATTTGACTATTTGACTTGGCTACTTATATTTCAACATAGTGCCTCAAAATTGAATGGCTGCAACATTACTGGTGACAGTTCCTTCAGCTGTGTTCTGTGTAGACCCTACCTTTGATTATTTCCAAATGTCCCATCCCTGAGCAAATGCACAAGCCAAGCAGCTCTCTCTCCTCACTCTGTGCATCTAACCAAGCTCAGCAGATCTTGTCTGTCTCAGGCTCACACCCTAGATCCATGGATGTCTCTCTAGAATCACTGACCTCACCTCTCTCCACACACCTCAGTACTACAGTGGTTTTCCACCTGGTTGCCTTGCGTTAATTCTTATCTCTACTCTATTATTTTTATCTGTGGTTATTTTAGAGAATGTTCTTTTAAAAAGGAAAAACAGAGCCAAATACCATAGCCTGTGCATATAGTCTCAGCTACTTGGGAGCTGGGAGACTGAGCTGGGAGGATCCCTCAAAGACAGGAGTTTGAGGACAGGCTGAGTGAAATAAAGAGAGATGCAAAAATAAATAAAAAATAAATAAACAAATAAGTAATAAATAAATAAGGATATGCCTGCTTATTAAAATATTTTTAAAAATTAAAATAAAATTGCATATCTGTAGGTCTCCTGCCTAAAAACATGCTAGTGCTTGCATTTCAAATAAAATCCTAATTCTTACCTCATCTTATTACCTGCGTCTCAGACTTCATTCATATCCTATCACTTTCTGCTGCTTTCATTATGCTCCCAAAGAGTGGTTTTATTTTAGTTTTTTTAGTAAGTTCAACCCACTTTTACCTTAGAACCTTTAGGAAGGGTTTTGCATTCTCTGCCTAGAATGTCATTTCCTCAAATTCACTTGCTAACTTGCTCTTGCCACAACAGACAATGGTAATACTTTGCACATTTGTCTGCAGCTTGTCTATTACACCTCACCAAGCTTCACAAGAGCAGGAGGATCCTGTCTGTTTCCTGAATCCCTGTCTTCAAGATCTAAATCAGGCTCGGTGCCTGTGGCTCAACCGGCTAAGGTGCCAGCCATGTACACTTGAGCTGGCGGGTTCGAATCCAGCCCAGTCTGCCAAACAATGACGACTCCAACCAAAAAAAAAAAATGGCTGGGCATTGTGGTGAGCGCCTGTAGTCTCAGCTGCTTGGGTGGCAGAGGCACGAGACTCGCTTGAGCCCAGGAATTGGAGGTTGCTGTGAGCTGTGATGCCACAGCCTCTATACTCTATCCAGAGTGACAGCTTGAGCCTCTGTCTCAAAAAAAAAAAAATCTAAATCAGTGTTTAGTACATAATGGTTACTCAATGAATACCTGTCGAAAGAATGGAACACAAAAATGAATATGCCAATCAATGAATGAACTACGTATTCTAATACACAAAGTGATCCTAAATCACTAGCTTGCATTACAACAGGGGCACATTGAAACAGCATTTTTCTATCTCAGTTCAAAACAGATGAGCTGTAAGAAATATTAATACTTAGCAGTGCCCGTGCTCAGTGGGTAGGGTGACGACCGCATGCACCAGGGCTGGTGAGTTTGAACCCAGGCCAGGCCTGCTAAAAACAAAAAAATAGGTGGGTGATGTGGCGGGCACCTGTAGTCCTAGCTAGTTGGGAGGCTGAGGCAAGAGAATCACTTAAGCCCAAGAATTTGAGGTTGCTGTGCACTATGACTCATGGCACTCTACTGAGGGCTATGAATTGAGACTCTGTCTCAAAAAAAAAAAAATAATAATCTCTCAAGGAAAGAGAGACCATTTATACTAAAGGAAGTACTGGTTTCTCATTTCTGCATGTCTCCAGTTTCACAATTCGCCCATGTTATTTCCACGTGCCCAGTCCATTCTCCAAATCGTTAAAGACTCCTCAGATTGTGTGCCTTCCACCAGGAGTACCACCTGCACAAGCTCTCACATTTCTTCTCACTTGCCCACTCTCTGCTTTATCTAATCACGTTTTCAACTCCAGGTGGTACCACCACCGCAGGGCCCCCACGTTTATTCATTGGAAGACACGGCTCTGATTTTGGCCAAACAATTGACTGTCACCTTTCATCATTAGGTGACACTTCTTAAAGCTTTCATTATTGATCCAAGAACTCCCTACTTCTATCAATACTTCATACAGTATGTTTTTGTCCCTTTGTAACCATTCTAAGGGTGTAGTGGTCCCTGATCAAAGCTAGTTACCAATCTAACGTGTCCTTCACTTCTCTCTTCTTCCTCTTTCTTCTTTTGTTGGTTTGAACACAAGATTTGGAGATGTGTGGATATGTCCTAAAGCTTATTGAATTCCTTTACAGGATTTTTTAAATAAAAAGTATCGTACCTCTGTATTACTTTATTTCTGTGTTTCCATTTACTAGACAAATTAAATAAGACCAAGTAGTTGAGATGAAATAAATGGAAGATATTAATATCATCATTATTGTTAAAGCAAATACAATTAAAAATGCAAAACTTGAGTTTTATTCTAATGTTGACATATCTTTTCTGTGAATGTTATGGAAATACAGTGAGTTTAAAAATCTCAAGACACGTCTACAAAGAGTTGAAATCAGAATATTTGCATTCAAGAAATTGCTCGTCTATATGATGTCAAACATCCAATTTCATTTCATTAATTAATAAGCCTTTCACCTTTTGAAGTTATACAAACTCAGTTTTACACACAGTCTAAGGTTATAGTCTTTGCCTACAAAGAGGAAGAATAAAAGGGAAAAAAGCAGTATCCAGCACATGATCGCAATTTTCCTTTCATTATGTCCTTTAACTATGTATGTAGAAAAGATGTGTTCAGAGGCAGTTGACACCACAAATTAACTTTCTTCAATTTGTAAGTATAGTGTGTATTTTATGTTCTTAATATTACAACACTGAAATCATAAACATCCTCAATAAAATCTTGACAAATAAAAAAAAAAATGTTGACAAATAGCATCTCAAAATAGCATGCAGTATCAACCGCTATTATGTTACTTTTGATTAATGCAGAAGATTTCATAGCACAGTCTTTTGGGTAAATTTACGTCCGTATCTTGAAATCCCCAAATTCTCAATAGGAAGATGTCGTATGTCAAGTATCTACAGATTAGTCTTAGCTAAATTATACTAAAATGTTATGGAGATCATAATTTATTTCAGTAGGGAAGACTAAATGAATCCAAAGGAGATGGGGTAAGTACTTAGCAACAACAAACACCAGCACCTTCCAAATATACTGAATTTTCAACCATAATAGGAAGATTTCCCAGATAGATCAAGTTCAAAGAAAATTAGGGCGATTTCCAGAGAATTTCTTACCTATTTAAGGAGACATCAGCAATCAAACATTAAATCAGCTTTTAAAGACTTGAAGGTACTACTCTTCTTACATCTTGGGAGGTCTTTGCTTGTTGGATTTGCCAACTGATCCCTGGGCATACGCTTCTCCAGGAGGTACTATGATGTCTCACAAATCCTTTGGGGAATAATACCTCCCATCACACATACACAACGTCTTTTTTCTGAAGCAACATAGTGGCATTCATTCTTCCCATTCTGATCTCATCTCCCCAAGTCTGGCTATGTCTTGCATAACCCCGTACGTCAAACAAAGGAAAATATGTAATTTAGGGAGTTGTGCTATTTTACTAAACCAAACACTTTTTTCCTAAGATCGATGTATAAAGTAGTTTGGGGATGATTTCAAAAGATGAATCAGCATTCTTGTGGGTAAAACACAGGTGCGCCACCCCCACAGCGTCTAGCCGAGGACTCTCTGAGTTCCCATCTTCACACCGAACCTCGGAAAGTCCCCGTTACAGTGCCGGGTGTGTAAATTTTCCCTCTTTCATCACAGTCATCCAAGGTAGGAAGACACTCCAGGGAAGGTTTTGTAGGGAAGTGAAGTGTGTAAATGAGGAATCACCAGGCATGTCGTTGGGAGGAGCGGTTTGGAATCTCTCCCTCAGGGAGACTAAAACTTCATGACCTGATTGTTGACAAGAGCAAGGGAAGAGCCATTTTCAAGGACACCAAGCAGGGACTCTGAGTCATGTTGGATAACATTACCCGCTCTTCCTGACAATATTTCTCCATCAGCCCAATCCCAGAACTGCCCAGGCAGTAGCGTATCTAGGCAATCCTTCCCACTCAGAGTACCCTACTTTTTTCTTCCTTTTCCAATCGCATCTAGTTTCCTTCTTGTATTCCTTCTTTTTCTCTCCACTAAACGGCTATTATTATTACCATTATTATGATTATTGCTACCACATATCACCATACACAGGCACAGGATGTCAGGAAGCCTATTTTCTCATAATAAAACAAAACAGGATAACAACAAAACAACAGAAAGAAATAAAACTACATAGAGCCGAGAGAAATAGGAATTGTTTTGCCCCGTTCCAGAAGAAGAAGATCGGCTCAGACTTGGAAAATAATTTGGTCTTGTATTTCTTCCTAGGAGAAAAGAGGAGATTTTGATCCTGGGAAAAATTGCCCTCTCCACAATTTTAAACAAATGACTCCGAAAGTACCAAGGAGAAAGCAAATAAGCAAATATAAGTGAATTTTAAAAGGAATAAAACAAAGAATTGAATTTTTACAGACTATTTTATGGCAAGCCTGAGTAGGTGTTTAAAAATCAGTCTGATGGAGCATTAAGTCAAATTTTGAGTTTTCACAGCCAATGATATTCATGGTCTTGCCATGTAAAGACATTTTGGTTCTCTAAATCCCAACAATTCCAAGCCTCCCCTCCTCTTGGTCTAATTGATGTGTAGTCCAAATTGTTTTTATTTATCTTTTTTAATTTCTTGCTATTGATAAAATGAGTATCAATGTCTTTATATAGTGATCATGATAAAATTTTTAAATGTATTTGTTCCACAGTTCCTCATTTAAAATGTGCCCATAAAGATTGGCTATGGCTCCTGTGGCTCAGTGAGTAGGGTGCTGGCCCCATATACCAAAGGTGGCGGGTTCAAGCCCGGCCTCGGCCGAACTGCAAAACAAAAAAAAATAGCCGGGTGCTGTGGTGGGCGCCTGTAGTCCCAGCTACTCGGGAGGCTGAGGCAAGAGAATCGCTTAAGCCCAAGAGCTGGAGGTTGCTGTGAGCAGTGTGACGCCACGGCACTCTACCCAGGGCGATAAA
>CAUYON010171362.1:0-26238 GCA_963573935.1 Arctocebus calabarensis
CGGGTGCCTGTAGTCCCAGCTACTCGGGAGGCTGAGGCAAGAGAATCGCCTAAGCCCAGGAGTTGGAGGTTGCTGTGAGCAGTGTGAAGCCACAGCACTCTACCCAGGGCGATCGAGTGAGACTCTGTCTCCACAAAAAAAAAAAAAAAGAATGAGACTCTGTCTCTAAAAAAGAGTCAAGCACTATGGCGGGTGCCTAAAGTCTCAGCTACTGGGGAGGCTGAGGCAAGAGGATCACTTGAGTCCGAGAATTTGAGGTTGATGTGATCTATGATGCCACGGCACTCTACCAAGTGTGACAAAATAAAACTGTCTTAAAAAAAAACGATAAAAAGGTAAAAACAAACTACAAAAAAGTACAATGACAGACAAGTTACCAGCCTTAATATACTAAATATGTAAATCAATACAACGAATTAATTAAAAACTCACACAAAAACACAGCCAATAAATATATTTTAAAGTAGTCTCTTGGGCAATCAAAGGACTTAAATCGACACGATGACTATTTTCTTTTTTTTTTTTTTTTTGAGACAGAGCCTCAAGCTGTCACCCTGGATAGAGCGCAGTGGCTTCATAGCTCACAGCAACCTCCAATTCCTGGGCTCAAGCGAATCTCTTGCCTCTGCCTCCCAAGTAGCTGGGACCACAGGCACTGGCCACAATGCCCGATCATTTTTTGGTTGCAGCCATCATTGTTGTTTGGCGGGCCAGGCTGGATTCGAACCTGCCAGCTCAGGTATACGTGGCTGGCACCTTAGCACACTGAGCCACAGGCACGGAGCCTCTTTTTTTTTTTTTTAACAATCAAACTGGCATAGATTCTCCTAAAATCTGGAGCCCATTGTTAGAGAGAGATGGATAATAGGCCCTCATGTACTGCAAGCTGGGTCTATCCATTCAGACCAGTTTTTTGTTTTTTGTTTTTTTTTGAGACAGAGCCTCAAGCTGTCACCCTGGGTAGAGTGTCGTGACATTACAGCTCACAGCAACCTCCAATTCCTGGGCTCAAGCAAGTCTCCTGCCTCCGCCTCCCAAGTAGCTGGGACTACAGGCGCCTGCCACAACGCCCGGCCATTTTTTTTGAGACAGAGCCTCAAGCTGTCACCCTGGGTAGAGTGTCGTGGCATTACAGCTCACAGCAACCTCTAATTCCTGGGCTCAAGCAAGTCTCCTGCCTCCGCCTCCCAAGTAGCTGGGACTACAGGCGCCTGCCACAACGCCCAGCAGCCACCATTGTTGTTTGGCGGGTCTGGGCTGGATTCGAACCCGCCAGCTCAGGTGTACGTGGCTGGTGCCTTAGCCTATTCAGCCACAGGTGCCAAGCCCATTCAGACCAGTTTTACTGTCACAACTCAAAGCAAAGCCGTTATAGCCATGGTGCATAAGTGTTCCATTAAGATGAAAACGCATTAAATTTGTGGGGGGAAGACATGTACAGAAACATGTTCTGAGTGACAGCAGTTGGATTTGGTACTATTCGTGGTTTCAAGGCATCCACTGGGGTCTCAGAATGTGTCCCCCTCAGAGAAGGCAAAACTACTATACATTTGGTCTCCGAAACTCTTGGGAGGTGTGGTCAGGAGGAGGGGCTGCCCTTTTCCTGCCCACTTCATCTCACGCTCCTAAGGACCAGGGTTCAGAGGTGATGGGAAAATATGCAGATTGGGGGACATCTCCCCAAGTTGCTGAGTGTGTGTGTGAAGCTTCCGTCTCTCAGTGAGACCACCCCAGAGAGGGCTGCACTCCTTTCCTGTGATGAATGACATGGGTCCCCTAGGGTCACGGGTCAGAAATGGAAGCCTTGGCTTCTGGGAGAGGGTGCCAGAGCAGAGTTCAAAGTCCCTGGTTTATGACAGCTCATAAAAACTCCAGATGGAGTCAGTGCACCAAGGGATGTGGACAGAAGGAGCACTTGTGCCTGCTAAGTGAAGTTTTGGTGAAGAGAAGAGACCTCTCCAGGTGCCAGTGTCCCATCTTTCCTGGAGAAGCCCCAAGAGTGAAGCCCTGGCCCTGCATTCTGGGTTTGGGGCTTCTAGAACCCAGGAGTCCTGTCTCTCCTTCCCCGTGAACCATTCCCCCAGGGAAGGAGGGAGTATAGCTGAACCTCTTTCTCTTGGTTGGTAGGAGGAAAGGTCCAGGTACTCCTGACCCTCCTGAACAGTGCTATCTGCCTATGGAAAGGAGGGCCTGAGCCTCAGACAGAAGAGCAGCCCATCCCTCGGTGCTGGGTCAGGAGCCAAGGGTGGGGCACATCAGCTCTGGCTGTCAGGCTGTTGCTGGGCTCTGAGCACCCAGGGACCTAGCGGGCACCTGCCTCCCCACCCCTCACCCACTCTCTCTCTCTCTCTCTGGGGCCCTATCTTCCCTTATATGGTGAAGGCAGTTCCTAGGGGAGGGGAGGTAGGGACAAAGGTCGCTCTCCTGCAGCCAGCCAGCTTGCCACAACTCCCTGAGATCTCCCAGGTGGCAGCTGCCTCCCTCCGACAGGTAAGGCAACGCAGTGGGGGAAATGTGGGGACTATAGGAGGTAGGAGGACACAGGGTCCCCTGCTTTTTGCCAGCAGCCTGGGACCTCCTGCAGCACCTGGATGGAGGGTTGAGGAAGAGGCTTGGGATTCTGGAGAGTCTAGGAAGAGCCAGAAACCCCGTGTGTTTGGGATTCTGGAGAGTCTAGGAAGAGCCAGAAACCCTGTGTGTCTGTCCTGGGCCTCCGAGGAAAGGATTCTGAAGTTCTTACCTCAGCCAACTGCTGTTTCAGTCCCCTGACCTGTATCCCCCATCCTACCTTTCCTACTTTGAGGGTCAACCACCCCCTATTGCCCTTGAACTTCTAGAGTTAAAACCGGGACTGTTCCGGGCAAACTGGGATGAGTTGGTCACCCTGACCTCACTCCCTAACCCCCATTGTAGCTTATCTCTTTGCCCATTTCTTTCTCACCTGAAATGGTTTTTGTCTTTGTGTTGCCATTCCCCTGACAGTCCTAGGACCTCAGGGCCATCCCTCCTGGGTCCCAGGGTGTGAACAACAGCTACCAGGAATTGATGGGCAAAGACAGAAGCAGGTGCAGAGGCAGGGGCTGGAGTCAGCAGGGCCTTAGGTCCTGACACATGCCCTGCCACCCGAGCATGTGTCTCTGCCTCATCTCCCTGCCCCGGGACCTACCCCCTTGGCCTCCCCAGCCACAGAGGCCCCATTCAGCTAAAAGGGGAGTGGGAGCCAGGTCCAGATTAGGGTCTCAGGACACATTGGCCACCATCTTCTCAGGAAAACATCTGCTTGGGCATCCTCTAGACCATTAGGGGCAGAGCCTATAGGTGGGGGAGGGAAGGTGCCAACTCCCTCTGCTATCACAGGCTTGACAAGGAGGGGAATGCCCTTTGTCTGAGGGCTGGGACCTCACCCCCACTACCTCACTGCATCCCTGTTGAGCTTAGGACTGCATAACTGGAAACCAGGAGCCATGGCAGCTCTCTAGTGCTGTCCAAAGCTTCACCTCAAGTACAACAGGAAGCAGAAAGGCAAGATGGAACTTGCGAAGGGCAGGAGCCCTCACTCCTCCGGGGCCCTGAGCAGATCTTCCTTCCATCCCACAGTTCAGTCTTTCAGCACTGTGCATATTTGTGAAGCACCCACTATGTGCTAGGAACTGGTCCCACTAAGACTAACATGTCTAGGTCTGGGAGCTCGGGGACCCCAGACTCAAACACAGGTTCTTTCTTCAAGGAGCCAAGAGAGGGATCAGTCCAGGATGCCAAGGAGGGGCCCCACATTCAGCTTGAGGATTCTGGGACGGTTTCCTGGAAGAAATGAGACCTAAATTAAGTCTAGAAGGGAGGCCTTGGGCAGAGGGACAACACGAGCAGTCACAGGGTGAGAGGCAGCCTGGATTCTTGTCTGGCAGGTGTCTGGCATCTCTAGAAGGCAGAGAGCCAGCAGAGAGGCAGGGGTGTGTGAAAAGACTCGAGAAAGTCAGGTGGATAGAAGGGCAGGGGAGGGAGGGAGTCCCGAAGGTTGCACAGATGGCTGACTTTGGGGTCTAGTGGTGACAGTGGCCTTTCCTGGTCTAGGGACATGGAAGAGAAAGAGACAAGAAAGGTGAGGAGGTTTCATGGAGGGGTGGCAGAGAGGCAGCTGCTCTGACAAAGTTGGGTAGGGGGCAGAAGTGCTTGAGGGTCTCCATGGCATTGGGCAGGCCACCTCAGAACCACCCCTCCCCGTCTTCCTTTGCTCACCCTTGGCCCTAAGGAGGCCAGCCCTCTCTGTTTTCAGGCTACTGTGGGCCCCCTGATCCTGATTTCTCTCGAGAGAGGGAGAACACTGCCCTTTCAGGTCCCTATTCCCCTGAATCCCTTCTCTAATGGGCAAGAAGGGCCTCCTCATGTCTACCTTCTATTTCTTTGTTGCCGGTTCACTCAGAGCACATCCTTGGGTGGGAATTCAGAGATCTTCTACTTAGTTGCCCCCCTCAGCTCATAGCTGAGGAATGGGATCCACGCCTGAATAGCCAGAAAGTGTCAGAGTCTGCCTTGATAAAAAAGGGATGGGGGGCTTGGCTGAGAGCCCCTAACTGTCCTCCCGCCTGGTCAGGGGACACAGGGCCCCACCCGTTCATTTGGTCAGCATTCCCCATGCTCACGCCTGCTCAGACACGGTGGGATGTCTGGGGCCTCACCAGCAGGAGTGTGGCCAAGCTGTGCATCTGGGCCCTGGCCCCAGGAGCACCCCCAATGTGTGAAGTAGCTTTCTCTCCCGCAACCTGCAAGGTTCTGATTTGCCATTGAAAAAGATGACCTCTACTCCTTTCTCTTGTATTTTGATAAACACTGAAGAAGCTGGAGCTGTTAAATTTATTTTGGGGAAAACCTCAGAACTGGTTTATTGGTGTCATAGAACCTCTTACAGCTTTCAATACACGGTTAGTAATCAACTGTTTTGTATACTTGTTTTCAGTTTTCATTTCGACAAACAAGCAAAAAAATAAAAAAATAAAATAAAGGGATAGGATGGGCTCTCACACCAGTAATCCTTGCACTCTGAGAGGGCAAAGCAGGTGGATCATTTGAGCTCACGAGTTTGAAACCAGTCTGAGCAAGAGTAAGACCCCATCTCTACTAAAAATAGAAAAATTAGCTGAGTGTAGTGGTGGGCTCAGCCTGAGCAAGCCCGTTTCTAAAAAAATAGCCACTCATGGCTCGGCGCCTGTGGCTCAACGGGCTAAGGCCCCAGCCACGTACACCTGAGCTGGCGGGTTCGAGTCCAACCCAGGCCGGCCAAACAACTATGACGGTTGCAACCAAAAAATGACCGGGTGTTGTGGCGGGTGCCTGTAGTCTCAGCTGCTTGGGAGGCGGAGGCAAGAGACTTGCTTGAGCTCAGGAATTGGAGGTTGCTGTGAGCTGTGATGCCACAACACTCTATCCAGGGTGACAGCTTGAGGCTCTGTCTCCAAAAAAAAAAAAATAGCCACTCGTTGTGGCAGGCGCCTGTAGTCCCAGCTACTTGGGAGCCTGAGGCAAAAGAATTGCTTGAACCCAAGACTTTGAGGTTGCTGAGAGCTAAGATGATGCCATGGCACTCTACCCAGGGCAATAGAGTTAGGCTGTGTCTAAAAAAAAAAAAAAGGAAGGGAGGGAGGGATAGAGAAAGAGAAAGAAAGAAAGGAAGGAAGGGAGAGAAGGAAAGGAAGGAAGGGAGAGAAGGGAAGGAAGGAAAGAAAGAGAGGGATAGAGGGGCCAGGTACAGTGGTTTATGCAGGCCGAGGTAGGTGGGTCACTTGAGCTCAGGAGTTTGAAGCCAGCCTGAGCAAGAGTGAGATTTCATCTCTACTAAAAATAGAAAAATTAGCTGGGCATAGTGGTGGGCACCTGTAGTCCCGGCTATGTGGGAAACTGAGGCAGGAGAATCATTTGAACCCAGGAGTCTGAGGTGGCTAAGAGCTGGGCTGAGGCTATGGCACTCTAGCCTGGAGTAATAGAGTGAGAGTCTGTCTCAAAAAAGGAAAAGAAAAAAGAGAGATGGAGACAAAAGTGGTGGTAGAAATAAATCAGAAAACATTCTCCTCCTTTGTACCCAAATTGGTTTTGCTGAACCAGGAGTACTGCGAGTGGGTTTCAAAACAGCTAATGGGGGCCAGGCGCAGTGGCTAATGCTATAATCCTAGCTCTGGAAAGCCAAGGTGGGTGGATTGCCCTGAGCTCACAGGTTCGAGACCAGCCTGAGCAGGAGTGAGACCCTGTCTCTAAAATTAGTTGGGTGTTGTGGCGGGCGCCTGTAGTCCCAGCTACTTGGGAGGCTGAGGCAAGAGAATTGCTTGAGCCCAAGAGTTGGAGGTTACTGTGAGCTATGATGCTATGGCATTCTAAGGAAGGTGACAAAGTGAAACTCTGTCTCAAAAGAAAAAAAAATAATAATAGTTAATGGGGCCAGGTGTGGTGGCTCATGCTGGTGATCCCAGCACTTTGGAGGACCAAGGCAGGAGGATCCCTGAGGTCAGGAGTTCCAGACCAGCCTAGGCAACATATTGAGACCCCCACCCCCATCTCTACAAAATTAAAAGAAATTATCATGTACCTATAGTCCCAGCCACTTGAGAAGCTGAGGCAAGATTGCTTGAACCCTGGATTTGGAAGTTGCAGTGAGCTATGATCACGAGACCCTGTTTTTTTCTTTCTTTCTTTCTTTTTTTTTTTAGAGACTGAGTCTCACTTTGTCACCCTCGGTAGAGTGCCGTGGCATCAAAGCTCACAGTAACCTCCAGCTCTTAGGCTTAGGCGATTGTCTTGCCTCAGCTGGGAGACCCTGTTTCTTAAAAAAAAAAAGAAAGAAAGAAAGAAAAAGAAATACTTGGTGGAGGAGGCTGTTTGTCTGATAGAGGAGGCCATGGCCAATAGACCATCAGATAGGACCCAGGCACAAGGGGGTCTGATAGACATCCACCAGTTGCTAATGATTGGCAGGTGGCCCAGATTGACTCAAGGAGACACTATGAGAGACTAGGCAGGGTCTTGCCCCAGACTCTAGCATGCCAGGGAGAAAGGCCACCCCTCGAGGCTCAGAAAAGGGAGTTTCCAACAAGTGAAAGGCCAGGTCATTAATTACTCCAAGAGGTGACTCAGAGTGGAGTCAGGAGAGATTAGATAGAGAGATTCCAGGCTATCAGTGCATGGAGGCCTGATCTGTAGGGGTGGCATGACCTTTCATTCACTAATCATCAGTTCAAGGAGCATTCATGCAGGACAAGTCCATGCCAGGCTGGGTGGTAGGTTCTGCAGAGAGTGGGCTGACCTCCATCCTGGTGCCGAGTGGCCTCAAAACCAAGGGGGAGAATAACTAGGCACAAGTGGTTCTCTACCCCGGCTCATGTCAGAATTTCTGGGGAGGTTTTTTTTTTGTTGTTGTTGCAGTTTGGCCAGGGCTGGGCTTGAACTCGCCACCCTTGGTATATGGGGCCGGTGCCCTACTCACTGAGCCACAGGCGCTGCCCCACTGGGGAGTTTTAAATGCACCCATGCCCTGCCTCCCAAAAGGCAGAAAATAAAGTACCCAGGTTCTGCCCTCCTACTCTGACCTAAATAAATCAGAATCCCTGGGGATTGAGCCTGAGCTTAGGAGCATCAGTACTTTAAAAAGCTCCCCAGGTGATTCTGATGAGCAACTGGAGGGAAGAACACAGCTGCAGGTCAAAAAAGAGTGATGTAATATGAGAAGCCTGGGAGGAGGGATTTCGTTCAGCTCAGTGAATGCAGAGTGGTTCACAGTAGCAGGGTTCACTGTGTCATTCATTCCTTCATTCATTTATCCTTGCCTCTTCCCCCTCTCTTCCTGTCTTCCTTTGTCCATTCATTTATCCAGCAAAGTGCTGGCACTGTGCTTGGCACTGGGAATTCAGAACCCAACAAGTAGAAGTTGTCCTTGCCCTTGTGGGGTCTACATCTTGTGGGCAGCAAATGAGGAGTGCATAGGGGTAGCTGAGGAGGAATAGGAAATTATCATGTATACTTTTTTTTTTTTTTGAGACAGAGTCTCACTATGTTGCCCTCATTAGAGTGCTGTAGAGTCACAGCTCACAGAAACCTCAATCTCTTGGGTTTAAGTGATTCTCTTGCCTCAGCCTCCCAAGTAGCTGGGCCTACAGGTGCCCGCCACAACACCTGGCTATTTTTTGTTGTAGTTGTCACTGTTGTTTAGTAAGCCCAGGCCAGGTTCAAACCCGCCAGCCTCTGTGTATGTGGCCCAGACCCTAACCATTGAGCTACAGGTGTCGAGCCTACTTTTTTTGTTGTTTTGTTTTTTGAGACAGAGTCTCACTCTATCATTGTGGGTAGAGTCCTGTGGTGTTAGGACACATCAACCTCAAACTCTTGGGCTCAAGAGATCCTCTTGCCTTAGCCTCCTAAGTAGCTGGGACTATGGGTATCTACCACAATGCCCAGCTATTTTCAGAGATGGGGTCTTGCTCTTGCTCAGCCTGCTCTCAAACTCCTGAGCTCAAGCAATCTACCTATCTCAGCCTCCCAAAGTGCCAGGATTACAGGCGTAAGCCACTGCAGCTGGCTATGTACTTTGTAAAATTGTGGTGAAATACACATAATATTTACCAATTTACCTACTTTAAAGCATACAATTCAGGGACATTCAGTATATTCACAGTTTTGTGCAACCATCACCACTTTGTAGTTCCAGAACTTTCTCATCATCTGGGATGGAAACTGAGTACCCTTTAACTGTCAGTCCCCACTCTCCCACCCTCCAGCTCCAGGCAACACCAGTCTGCTCGCTGTTTCTAAGGATGCGCCCATTCTGGACATCTCATATGGATGGGGCCACACAATATGTGGCCTTTGGTGACTGGCTTCTTTCACTCAACACACATGTTTTCAAGGCTTATCCACATCATGGCTCATGTCAGCACTTCACCTATGCTGCCTTTTGTTTATCTGGTCATCTGTTGATGGACAGTTGTTTCCACCTCTTGGCTATTTTGTTGTAGTTTGGCCAGAGCAGGGTTTCCACCCGCCACTCTCAGTATATGGGGCTGGCACCCTACTCACTGAGCCACAGGCACAACCCACCTCTTGGCTATTTTGAATACAGCTGCTGTGAATTTCAATTACAAGTGTTTGTTGGAATACCTATTTTTAATTCTTTTGGGTGCATACATGGTTAAGCAATTATTTATTCCTTCCTTTATTTTCTGTTTAAAAAACCCTGGGCTGGGTGGCGCCTGTAGCTCACTGAGTAGGGTGCCGGCTCCATATACTGAGGGTGGCAGGTTCAGACCCAGCCCAGGCCAAACTGCAACAACAAAAAAATACCTGGGCGTTGTGATAGGCGCCTGTGGTCCCAGCTGCTCGGGAGGCTGAGGCAAGAGAGTCGCCTAAGCCTAGGAGTTGGAGGTTGCTGTGAGCTGTGTGATGCCACGGCACTCTACCATGGGCGATAAAGTCAGACTCTGTCTCTACAAAAAAAAAAACAAACAAAACCCTGGGCCAGAGGCAGTGGCTCACAACTGTAATCCTAGCACTCTGGGAGGCCAAGGCAGGAGGATCACTTGAGTTCAGGAGTTCAAGATCAGCCTTAGCAAGAGCAAGACTCTATCTCTATTAAATACTAAAAATAGAAAAATTAGCTGGGTGTTATAGCAGGCACCTGTAGTCCCAGCTACTTGGGAAGCTGAGGCAGGAGGATCACTTGAACCAAGGAGTTTAAGGTTGCTGTGAACTAGGCTGGTGCTATGGCACTCTAGCCTGGGGAGTCAGAGTAAGTCTCTGTCTCAAAAAAAAAAAAAAAAAAGGTTGAAAAGAGAAGTCATTTAGGAGATTAAAAACTATGTATAATTCTTTAAAATCAAGCATGGTCTTGCTAAAAATTTTCAAAAAGAGAATTTATCCACTTGTCAAAGAGATAAAAAAAGTAGAGGAATTCATTTGGAACTAGGTAAAGAAAGGCCTTGAATGTCATGGTAAGGAGTGGGGGCCTCATTCAGCAGATGCAGGGGATCTGGGCAGATGCTTGAGCAAGAGTGTCAAGTTCAGAGTTGGGTGGGAAGGCTGAAGGCTGGGCCCTCGGTGATCAGAGTCCAGACTGGGGAGGCTGTCCTCTTCCTCCCTGAGACACTGGGACTGTCACCTACCATATGCCTTCTCCCCTAGGCTCACTCACCATGACCAAACTGAGTGCCCAAGTCAAAGGCTCCCTAAACATCACCACCCCAGGGCTGCAGATATGGAGGATCGAGGTGAGGCTCTGTCTGGGCGTGGGAGGCTGGCAGGCCTGGGGTGGTGTGAAGGAAGGCAGAGTCCTGGGGTTGCTCTTATTTTCCTCCAGTCCTGCCTGTGTCACCCCTCACCTTATGCATCATCCACACCCCCTGCCTTTCCTTTTCCTGAGCTTTTCCCTCATCTGTCTTTCATACTTCCTCTCCGTGTCCTGTCATCCTTACTTGCCTCTTTCTTTCCTTCCTTCAGTTTCCCTTCTCCTGCCCTTCATGCAAATTTTCCTTCTGGCCTCTTCCTTTTCTCTCCTTTCCTTCCTGGGCCCTGCTCTTTTTCTTTCTGCCTTCCTTATAATCCATTCTCCTGGTCAGTGGCCCCGGGCAGCCCCTTCTGACCTCTTTTCTCTTTATAGGCCATGCAGATGGTGCCTGTGCCTTCCAGCACCTTTGGGAGCTTCTTTGATGGTGACTGCTACGTAGTCCTGGCTGTGAGTGAGGCTGGGGAGATGTGGGGAGAGCTGGCCTGGCTTCAAGTATGCCCAGGTGGTCAGCCACATTGTGATAACAAGGGTCAGAGGCTCTCCCTGCTCTTGAGCCGCTGAGCTCCCAGCTGAGGCCACCTTCTGTGGATTCACAGTCTTAGTGGACCTCGTGAGCTGGTTGCCATGTTGCCCTAACATGAGTTCATGTTTCCAAAATCCATTGTCACTTTTATGACACTTTGATTTTCACCACACCCTGGTACCACCTGTAGTATTAAGGCATTCATATTTTTCTTTTTCCCTGTATTGACCCACTTTTAAGTTTTAATATATTTATTTAACAATATAAATCTACACATTGCTGTAAATGGAAGGCAGTGTCATGCATCACAAATAGAAAGCTTTAAAATATTTACACGATCATTTCATATAATACATTTGTTTGTACACAATCTGATCACCTTGTGGACCTTTGATGGTCCCTTCACTTCACTTTAGGGAAAACTCCTTTAATCCAAGCAAGTTATTTCCAAAATGAGGTGAGTGAGGCCTAGAGTGGGAAGCACTTGTCCCACGTCTCTGAGAGTCAGTGGCACGGCTGGGCCCGGACTCAGGGCCCCCGACTTGCCAGCCAAGTGCACTTTACCTGTGCTAAGCTCACCTGTGGTCCCAGATGACATATGTGTGGGAAGTCACAGGGGGTGGGAAGGCCTGTGGGAGTCTAGGGCCCCGGGTACAGTGGACCCCCTCTCCCTAGATCCACAAGACGGGCAGCACCCTGTCCTATGACATCCACTACTGGATCGGCCAGGCCTCGTCACAGGACGAGCAGGGGGCAGCTGCCATCTACACCACGCAGATGGACGACTTCCTGAAGGGCCGGGCTGTCCAGCACCGCGAGGTCCAGGGCAATGAGAGCGACACCTTCCGAGGCTACTTCAAGCAGGGCATAGTGTAGGGATGGGCACCTGGCTGGGTGTAAAGATTAGCAGGGGGAAGTTGGGGCTCACCCCAGGGCAGGGATAAAACCCTGGGCAATAGAAATGACCTGGGCTGAGGAAGGGAACCTGAGGCTCTGGCGGGAGTGGCAAGGGAGACCCCCTTGGGATTTTGGTGACTTTACTTTTCCCATATTTCTGCCATTGGCCTGACCTTGGGCCAGACGCCATTCTGAAATTCTGTAATTGTCATGAATCAGCTCCTATCTGAATGTTCTAAAGAGCTCAGAAACTAATCACTCTCCCTCTCGATGAAAAGCAAATGGCTGCTTCCTCTTCTCTAAGCAGGGCTCTCACACTAAAAACCCAGGCTGCTGGCTTTTTCTGTACTAGCTGAAGTTTTGGCCTCCTGGCTTTCCCCACGGAGCTGAGTTGCTACTGACCTGCAGGACAGTTGCCACAGCCGCCTGCTTTTGTTTGCTCCCCACCTCGCACACCACAGCCGTAGTCCCCTCCAGTGGGCTTCTGAGTGGCACCTCTCTCTACTTTCTTCCACTTCAATCTCCTGCCCTTTGGACCCTGTCCCTATTCATATTTCCTACTCTCTGCATACTTCACCCCATCTTTGCAGGCCCCTTCACAGGGCAGGGACTAGGCTGAGGTGAAGGAGGATCTAGGGTTCAGACTTTCAGGAGGTTCTTCCTGTCAGGCCCATGCAAAGTCATGCCACAAGCCAACCTTGCTCTTGCAGGACTGACATCGAGTGACTCCTTAAAGTCGGCAGGTGCCGTGTTCACTTGGCCTAGGGCCTGCCTGACTCTCAGATGCCTCCACTCAGCCGGGCAGCCGAGGATCTGGGAGGGCAGGGGCCTGGTACACCTCCCAGCCAACTCCCTTGGGTCAGCTCACCTCTCCTCTCAGGATCCAGAAAGGGGGCGTAGCTTCCGGCATGAAGCATGTGGAGACCAACACCTATGAGGTTCAGCGGCTGCTGCATGTGAAGGGCAAGAGGAACGTGGTGGCTGGAGAGGTGGGCAGCTCCTGCTCAGGCATTGGCTGGAGCCCCGAGGCCCCACTAAGGACAGAGGGCGAGGGCTGAGGAAGGATGAGGAGTAGGGGTGATGGATGATGAGGGGGCTCTGAGTGGGGGTGTGCCTGCTCCCCCATGGCTCCCTAGGTGGAGATGTCCTGGAAGAGTTTCAATCGAGGGGATGTTTTCCTTTTGGACCTCGGGAAGCTGATCATCCAGTGGAACGGGCCAGAGAGTAACCGCATGGAGAGACTCAGGGTGAGCCTGCCACATCTCCTCTTCAACTCCCAGCCTGCCCCCACCTGCTCCTGCAGACCCAGCACCTGCCCTGACTGGCCCTGGTTCCCTTAGGCCTCTCTCCCCTGACTGTTGGGGGTGTGTGTTTGAAGGTGGGGCTGTGCCCATGTTTGCGTGTGTGCACTTGTGGCTGATCCAGTAAGGTGGGAAGAGTTTCTGCAGTATGGCAGGCCCCATGCCAAGCCTGGGAGATCCAGGAGTGAATGAAATGGGCAGAACCCTGCCCTTGTGCTGGCCTCCAGCAGGCCATCCAGTGGAGGTGACAGACATAAAGGGCACAATTGAGGGTTGTGAGCAAGCTGCGGGGGGCTGAGGGCTTCTGGAATGCAGTGGAAGCAGGGAGGAGCAGACCCTAAGGCAGGGAGGAGGGGGTCTGCCCCTGCAGCCAAAGAACAGAGCAAGTTGGCAGGGTCTCACCAGAGCAAGTTGTGTGGCCAGTGGCCGTGTAAGTGGGTTGGAGCTTATTCCCAGTGTCCTGGGAGGACTGTTGAAGGTCATTCTGACCTCTGGGTGGGGATGGGGCTGGAGAGAAGCCGAGGGAAGCCGGAACCCTGGAGCCTTCCAGATGGAGCCCAGGGAGCAGTGCCTGGGTTTGGTCTCAGGAGGTGGAATCCACTGGACTTACTTGTGTTTTGGACAAGGTCAAGGGACAGAGGGGTGAGGCCAAACCGAAACCAGATGTGTGGGGGGGACACAGATGAAGTCCCATCTTCTGAGGTAGAAAAGAGGGGTAAGCCACAGATTTGGGGAGGAAACAGAGAGTTTTATTGTGGTCATCTTAAAATGGGCAGTCTTCCTTAAAGTTGAACGAATATGTTGAGAGTGGAGAGTTCAGTAGCTGACAGAAATATGGGCATCCAGAATCTACAAAGTCCTTGGGCCTCGGGGAGACAGCTTGGCAGAGAGAAGAGAGGGGACCTGGGATTAAAATGCAGCATCGTGGGAGGCGCCTGTGGCTCATTGAGTTGGCCCCGGCCCCATATGCCGAAGGTGGCCGGTTCAAACCCGGCCTCGGCCAAATGGCAAAAACAGAAAATTAGCCGAGCGTTGTGGCGGGCGCCTGTAGTCCCAGCTTCTCGGGAGGCTGAGGCAAGAGAATCGCCTAGGCCCAGGAGTTGGAGGTTGCTGTGAGCTGTGTGATGCCACGGCACTCTACTGAGGGCGATAAAGTGAGATTCTGTCTCTACAAAAAAAATAAAACGCAGTATCGCGGGCATTAGTTGGGCTGAGAAGGATGAGCTCTGGGATGTGTGTGCATGTTGTGTGTGAGCACATGTGAGCCTGCATTGTCTGGGTGTGTGTGAATGTACATGTGTGTGTACCTGTTTGTGAGCACATGTGAGGCTGTGTGTGCGCTGTGTGTATACAAGCATGCTTTGGGGCAAAGAGACTAAGTACTGTGATCCTTGGGCCCAATTCTAGATCAAAACTGTCAAGTCAGGCTCGGCTGAACGGGCTAAGGTGCCAGCCACGTACACCTGAGCTGGCGGGTTCGAATCCAGCCTGGGCCCGCCACGCAACAATGATGGCTGCAACCAAAAAATGGCTGGGCGTTGTGGCGGGCGCCTGTGGTCCCAGCTACATGGGAGGCGGAGGCAAGAGACTCGCTTAAGCCCAGGAATTGGAGGTTGCTGTGAGTTGTAATGCCATAGCACTCTATCCAGGGTGACAGCTTGAGGCTCTGTCTCAAAAAAAAAAACTGTCAAGTCAAATCACACATTTCGAACACTGTCCAAGCAGAAGGAAGCCCCAGCAGGTCCGCCAACAGGGAAACTCTGCTTCCCAACTGCCCCTCCCCTGTTTCCTCACACATCTTAAAAACTTGGCCTCTGGCCAGGTGCGGTGACTCACACTTGTACTCTGGGAGGATGAGGCAGGAGAACCCCTTGAGTTTAGGAGTTTGAGACCAGCCAGAGCAAGAGCGAGAACCTGTCTCTACTAAAAGTAGAAAAATCTGCCAGATGTTGTGGCAGGCTCCTGTAGTCCCAGGAGGCTGAGGTAGGAGGATCCCTTGAACCCAGGAGTTTGAGGTTGCTGTGAGCTAAGCTGATGCCATAAGCATTCTAGAGTGAGACTTTTGTCTCAAAAGCAAAAAACAAAAAGCTTAGCCCCGGGCAGTGCCTGTGGCTCAGTGAGTAGGACACTGGCCCCATATACCTAGGGTGGTGGGTTCAAGCCCGACCCCAGCCAAACTGCAACAAAAAATAGCCGGGCGTTGTGGTGGGCACCTGTATTCTCAGCTACTCCAGAGGCTGAGGCAAGAGAATCGTCCAAGCCCAAGAGCTAGAGGTTGCTGTGATCTGTGACGTCACAGCATTCTACCCAGGGCAACAAAGTGAGACTCTGTCTCTAAAAAAAAAAAAAGCTTAGCTGTCTAAGAGGAAAAGCAGGGCAGGCGCCTTGGTCCTTGTGACTGCTATGGTGAGCTGAGGGTGGGGGGCACTACCTTGTCCTCTGCCAGCCTTCATGTATCACCGGGGGCCTTCCTGCAGGGCATGACACTAGCCAAGGAGATTCGAGACCAGGAGCGGGGCGGCCGCACCTACGTGGGAGTGGTGGATGGGGAGAATGAATCTGAGTCCCCACAGCTGATGGCAGTCATGAACCACGTGCTGGGCCAGCGCACGGAACTGAAGGCAGCTGTGCCTGACACTGTGGTGGAACCAGCACTTAAGGCTGCCCTCAAGTTGTACCAGTGAGTGCTCAGCAGGATCCTCCTGGTGTTGGGAACTTCCTGGGAGCAGGGCGCCTAGCTGAGGGGCTTGGGCTCTGTCCCCACCTATGCCTTGCCTTTGTCCTTTAGTGTGTCCGACTCGGAGGGGAAACTGGTGGTTAGGGAAATCGCCACACGGCCACTTACACAGGACTTGCTCAGTCATGAGGTAAGAGGAGCTGAAGGACCACCAGCCCCCTGTAGCCTTGGCATCTCTCCCCACGCAGGAGAAATTCCAGGGTGCTGGGAGGAAAAGAGACTTTTTCGTAAGCGATGCTGCCTCAGCGTACCACCCCCAGCACCACCCTGCTCTCAGCTAGCTCTTTCTTTCCCAATTCTAGGACTGTTACATCCTGGACCAAGGGGGCCTGAAGATCTATGTGTGGAGGGGGAAGAACGCCAATGACCAGGAGAAGAAAGGAGCCATGAGCCAGGCACTGGTAGGGACGGGGGCCCAGAAGGAGGGCCAGAGTGATAGGAGAAAGAGGAGCAGACAACAGCAGCGGGAGGGCAGCTGGACTTAAACCAGAGCACACTGCCAAGCAGAGGCCAGGGAAGACTGGGAGGGGCCTTTCTCTAGCCATTTTGGGGTTCTGTGCATACCAGAGATCCAACCACGGGCAACCCTGGGGCCTCCTCAAGATGAGGCTCTCACCTTCCTGGATTTGAACTAGGTTCAGAGAAGGGAGGGAGAAGTGGAGCTGGCCTTTTTACAAAAGGGGGTTGGTTCAGCTGGGGGCCAAATCAAAGTTTAGGGTCATTGCTGGGGCTGGAGTTGGGGTCCGTGTTGGGTTGGGGCTTAGATTATAGTTGAGGGCTGGGCATTAGGGTTAGCATTGATGTGGGTCAGGCCGGGGGCCAGATTTGGCCTTGGGGTTAGAAACGGAGTTAGGTTTAGGATCAGTATTAGATTCAGGATTGAGATCAGAATAAGGCTTAAAGCCAGGGTTATGTTTGAGGTAGTGTCTGTTTTGACTTTGAGGTTGTAGTCAGAGTAGGGTTAGGATTGGAGACAGCGCTGAGATTGAGGTTGGGTTCAGGTTTGGGACCAGAGGGTAGGTGTGACAGTGTATCTGGTCAGGTTTAGAGCCAGGCTCTGGTCTGCCCCACGGGTGAGGACTAGGGTTAGCACATGGCCTCCAGCTATTCTCTTCTCTTCCCAGAACTTTATCAAAGCCAAGGAGTACCCACCAAGCACACAGGTAGAGGTGCAGAATGATGGAGCTGAGTCAGCTGTATTTCAGCAGCTCTTCCAGAAGTGGACAGTGCCCAACCGGACCTCAGGCCTGGGCAAAACCCACACCATTGGCTCCGTGGGTGAGGGCTGGGCTGAGGCAGTGGGAGAGTGGGATCCAGAAGCCAGGCCAGGAGAGCAACTCAGCCTGCCTCCCACCCTGCTTCCCTGACGTGCCTCTTCCATGCATACTTTTACCTGGCTTTGAGCTTCTCCAGCGGCAGGGTTGAGGGGTGGGTTGGAGGGGGAAGCATGAGGGCTCGTGGACAAACCAGAGTTGTCACAAAAAGGGACCTGAGAATGACCTGGCTTTCATTTGGGATGAGGTCAGGCCTCCCTGGGAACTGAGCAGCTTTAGTCTTTCAACAGACAGTATTTGCTGAGGGCAAGCTCAGTGCCAGGCACCTTGCGGAGGGTAAGAGGGTAATATGTGCCCTCATCATTGTACAGCTCACTGTTGAGCAGGCAGGCTGAATGCTCAGGGTCAGGATGGGCTAGGTCAACAAAGCTAAATCTTTGTTTTTCTTCCCCTCCTGGCTTCCCCAAGGGGCAGGGAGATACAGTTCTATGCTATAGCTTTGCCACTCTCTACTGAATTCTCTCTAGCCTTGGTTTCTTCATCCATAAATTGGGTCTAAGAATTGTAGCCACCACTCTGGGCTGTTGTGGGAACCTCAGCTGGTGACAGTTGGTGTCATGATTCCTCCTATTCCAGCCAAGGTGGAGCAGGTGAAGTTTGATGCCATGTCCATGCATGTGCAGACTCAGGTGGCTGCCCAGCAGAAGATGGTAGACGATGGGAGTGGGGAGGTCCAGGTATGTGGGGGAGAGACCTGTGTTGGGTGGCGCAGGGCTGGTGGAGCCTATCCTGGACCTCATGATGGCCTGATACTGGCCAGATGTGGCGCATTGAAGACCTGGAGCTGGTACCTGTGGATTCCAAGTGGCTTGGCCACTTCTTCGGGGGTGACTGCTACCTGCTGCTCTATACCTACCTCATCGGCGAGAAGAAGCACTACCTGCTCTACATCTGGCAGGTCAGGCCCACCCCGGCTCACCCAGAGCAAAGCCAACTCAGCCTCCTCTTCCACCACAGTGACTGTTATCCTTGGGTTGAATACCTCTGGGAATGGGGAGCTCACTCCCTCAAGAGGCAGCCCATCCTCTTGGGACTGCTTTGACTGTGAGAACCTACTGAGTGCGCCCACTCACAATCCTTTTCCTGTTGATTCCCTGAGTCTCTTTTCTAATTTTCATTACCTTCTGTACATTCTCTCTGCTTATGGGTTTCTGTGTCTAGATGTGAGGGAGCAGGGAGATGTTTGAGTGCTAGGGTAAGTGGCATGGTGTCCACGATGCTTTCCTGAGGAAGGAGCAGAAAGGAGAGAAGGTTTGGGGCCAAGGCTGGGGTAACAAGTGGCGGGGTCAGGCTGGGATTTTGGCTGTATCCAGAGTTGGGTTTGGTGGGGAAGACAATTGGATTTGGGGCCAGTTCAGAACTGTGGCTGAAGTTGTTGCTGAGGCTGGGGATGAAGTCAGAATTGGGGGCTGACCCATCCTGTTCCATTTGACCTGTGTATCCCCAGGGCAGCCAGGCCAGCCAGGATGAAATCACCGCCTCAGCCTATCAAGCTGTCATCCTGGACCAGAAGTATAATGATGAACCGGTCCAGATCCGGGTCCCAATGGGCAAGGAGCCTCCCCACCTCATGTCTATCTTCAAGGGACAGATGGTGGTCTACCAGGTGTGGCTGTTGGACCAAGGCTTCTGGCAGGATCCTCTGAGGCTGGGCGGGTGTCCAGGAAATAGAGAAGGCAATATGTGGTGGGAGAAGGGCTGGGGGGAAGCTCATTCTTCATAGCAGGGCACCATCAAAGACTCCATCACCTATGTGGAGTTAGTAATAGGAACCACCATTTGGTTGCTTTAGAAATACCCCTGAGCTCAGGATACAAGACCAGTCTGAGCAAGAATGAGAGTCTATCTTTACTAAGAATAGAAAAACTAGTCAGAGGCCAGGGGCGGTGGCTCACGCCTGTAATCCTAGCACTCTGGAAGGATGAGGCGAGTGGATTGCTTGAGCTCACAGTTTGAGACTAGACTGAGCAAAAGACAGCAACCCTGTCTCTACTAAAAATAGAAAAACTGAGGAAAGAGGATTGCTTGAGCCCAAGAGTTGAAGGTTGCTGTGAGCTATGGCGCCACAGCATTCTACCCACGGAGACAGCTTGAGACACTCTCAAAAACAAAAACAAACAGACAAAAAACATGGAATAAGCCCTCACTATGTGCAAGTACTATCTGCCCTCCACTCCCCAATTCTTTGAATCTCATACCGGCAAAAGGAAGTTATTTGGGCTAGATTTGCCTAAATGAAGCCCATGGGCAAATTGCACTGGTGCCTTTGAACATAATAAAATAGATATCTCATGCAGTCATAGAAGCAATAATCTACTTATTGAGCACCTAGTAAGTACACAGTCCTTTGCCATTTGCTCAGGGAGGAGAAGATGACACATCATTGTGCCTGAGCAGTGAACTAATAACAGTCTGAGGCACCACGTGGTTAAATGCTAGAAATGAAAGTTCTATGAGTTGAGAAATGAGTTGAGAGGGGAGCATGAATACAATCACCTGGGATTACCTGGAGAGTTCACGGTGATGGTGCATCAGAGGAACTGGAGGGACAGAAAGACGGCCCTACCTCTCCTCTGGTTCCCCTCATGCCCCTGTGTTCCCTCATCATCTTCTGGACTAAGTTACTCCTTCCCGCCTTCCCTCCCTGCCTCCTCCCCACACCTGTAGGGAGGCACTTCCCGAGCTAACAACTTGGAGCCTGTGCCCTCCACAAGGCTGTTCCAGGTCCGGGGAACCAGTGCCAACAACACCAAGGCCTTTGAGGTCCTAGCCCGGGCCACTTCTCTCAACTCCAATGATGTCTTCATCCTCAAGACCCCGTCCTGCTGCTACCTGTGGTATGGGAAGGTGTGTGCAGAACCTAGAGGCCCCTCATCCCCAAATGGGTCCTGGAAGCTCCCAGTCTCAGAGCGGGCTGAGGAAGTCATGCCTGCTCTGTTCCCAGCTGCCTCTTCCGCCCAGTCCCTCCCTTCTCTGCAGCTCTAGGTCTATCTCTCTGCCCCATCTCTGACCATCCTTAGATTCTCTGCCTATGTCTGAATCAGACTTTCTTCTCCTGTGTTTCTGGCCACCCTTGTCTGCCCCAGGCTTGTCTTTCTTTGGCTTGGGCTTTCTCTCACTACCTTGTGCCATCACTCTGTCACTGACTCTCCCCTTATTTCACTCACAGCATTTTGGAGTCCTTTCTTACCCTCTGAGAGGAGTGTAGATTCCTTGTCTCCTTTGCTCTTCTTTGGAGTGTTAAGGACAAGAGAGGGTGGAAAAACTGTCTTTGCATTGGCAGTGGACTCAGAGTCCTGATCCAGCAGGGCCCTTGCAACCCCAGAACTCTGAGCAGTGAATCTGGCAGAAGAATGGGTGTGGGATGGCACAAGAAATGGTCTCCCCAGGCTGGGAGCAGTGGCTCATGCATGTAATCTCAGTACTTGGGAGGCTGAGACAGTTGGATTGCCTGAGCTCACGAGTTCGAGACCAGCCTGAGCCAGAGTGAGACCCCGTCTCTAGCTGGGTGTTGTGGCAGGTGCCTATAATCCCAGCTACTTGGGAGGCTGAGGCAAGAGAATTGCTTGAGCCCAAGAGTTTGAGGTTGCTACCAGCTGTGACACCACGGCACTCTACTGAGGGTGACCAAGTGAGACTCTGTTTCAAAGAAAAAAGAAAGAATTCGTCTCCCCCAGCTTGGCCAACACCTCCTTTTCCCAGGGCTGTAGCGGAGATGAGCGGGAGATGGCCAAGATGGTTGCTGACACCATTTCCCGGACGGAGAAGCAAGTGGTGGTGGAAGGGCAGGAGCCAGCCAACTTCTGGATGGCCCTGGGCGGGAAGGCCCCCTATGCCAACACCAAGAGGTAACTCTTGGGTCCCATCCTTCTGCCTCCACCTCACCTGCTGAAGCTGGGGGCCTCTCAACATATCCACCTCCATAGGAGCCTGCAGCAGGAATGGATTAAGGACGCTGTGGGCCAGGCACTGTGCCAGGTGCTCAGGGCTATAAGATAAATAAGGGCAACCCATCCCCTTGAAGTTTGCTAGCACAGGGGTTGTATCTGTGCTACACTATGGTATGCATGGGGCCTGGAAGGGTGTTTCTTTGGCAAAGGGAGTTCATGTTCACAGGAGGCAATCAAAGAGATGGACAGGGCCATAGGTTTGCCCTTCAGGGAGAAAGTGCCACAGCCTTTAGGTGTTGACAGAGGCTTGAGATCTTGAGGGTCACCAGCCAGAAAATCTCTTTCAAATGATTTTTCTAAAATGACCCACTATTCTCCGGTTCAAAAGCAAAAGGGCAGGTGCTACAGCAGCAGCAGCAGAAGGGACAGAGGGAAGATATCAAGAACTTCCAACCAGGGCTATGGAAGAGCTACTGTAGTGCACGTCTGGAAAAGCAGTGGGAATTTGCATTCTTAAAACAAAAGGGAACCTTTTTGTCAATCCAAAGACAGCATTTGCTTGGAGATGGCCTTTCCAGGCCAGAGTCCCTTCCTCAGGGTTCTGTGTCCTTGGTTTTCCTTTCCCCACACCTTCCTCCTGCCAACACAACCTTCTCTTCATCCTACAGGCTTCAGGAAGAAAATATGGCTATCACCCCCCGGTTGTTTGAATGTTCCAACCAGACTGGGCGCTTCCTTGCCACAGAGATCCCGGACTTCAATCAGGATGACTTGGAAGAGGATGATGTGTTCCTGTTAGATGTCTGGGACCAGGTAGGACTGAGCGGCTAGGGAAATTCCTTCTCATGCACTTCGAATCCCAGGTCCAAGAAAGAATGGCTTTAGGGTTAGGTAAGTGTCAATTTTTGTTTTTTTTTTTTTAAACCTTCATGTACTTTCTCCCTGGAAATGGTGGGAACACCTGGAACCTAAGAAAAAAGAAGTTGGGGAGGAATGTGCTGGTGGGGCAGCTAGGCAGGCAGAAATTTTCTCTCCCAAAGTGCTATTTATTTCATGTGGCAGCAGGAGTGTCTTTGAGAACCTTGGGCTCTGGAGAGACTAGAAGTCATACATCTAGCCAAGACTACCCAAGTAGAGGATGTCTATCCAACCTCCTCATTTACCAGCTGCAAAATCAAGGCCAGTGGGGCCTGTCCTAGATCATTTGGCTAGGTAGAGGCAGGTCAGGGCTCCACTCTTGGACATTTGGGATGAACTGAGGCAGAGGTCTGTGGGGCAGGGAGCACAGAAAGGACTGGTTAAGCTCCTGGGATTTGCAACAGGTCTTCTTCTGGATTGGGAAGCATGCCAATGAGGAGGAGAAGAAGGCTGCAGCCACAACCGTACAGGAATACCTCAAGACCCACCCTGGTGGCCGTGACCCTGAGACCCCCATCATTGTGGTGAAGCAGGAACATGAGCCCCCCACTTTCACGGGCTGGTTCCTAGCATGGGACCCCTTCAAGTGGAGTGTGAGTAGTCTTAGCCCAGCACGTCCTTCTCTAGGTGGCTTCTTTGGGCCACATTCCTGAGGGCAGGGCTGACTCCCACAGGTCTTTCTGTCCCTATATATGACTGACTTGTTATAATGTGATTATAAGAGCACTTAGAATAAAAAGGCTGCAGTAAGGCCATTAAGCCCTCTGGTGAGAGAGGAAAGAAGTCCATTAAAAACCAATGCTAGGGAAGCACCTGTGGCTCAAAGGAGCAGGGTGCCAGCCCCATATGCTGGAGGTGGAGGGTTCAAACCCAGACCAAAAACTGCAAAAAACAAAACAAAACAAAAACAAAACCAATGCTAATTACACTGCCTTGTCTGTGTGCTATATTTTGCTCAAAACTGTTGGATATTATAGGCATTAACATATTTAAAATTGAAGAAAACTAAAAATTCACTCCCTCACTAGCCATAGTTTAAGTGCTAAACAGTTACACATGTCCAGTGGCTACTATACAGTGTAGACAGAGAATGTTCTCATTACTGCAGCAGCTTGTATGAAACAGCTCTGGTAGATGGACCCTCAGTGCCAACTGAAATGACACATGCCAGTTCTAAAGGACTGAAAGTGTCTGAGTTATACATAAAATGGGTCATATATGTGGTCATTGCCTGAAAGAGCATTGGGCTTCTGCAGATGTTTCCTGAACACAGATGGAAGCAGAGGGCAGGTCCTCAAAATGGAGCTCCAAGAAAGGTTTTCTGCAGGAGGGAGAAATATAGATTGAGGCCGTCCTGATGGTTTCAGATCCTCTAAATTGGCACAACAGATGAGTTCAGGGAAATAGAGAGCTTAGAATCATTTCCTTTAATATGTGGTTTTAGTTTTTTGTTTTTTTTTTTTGGTAGAGACAGAGTCTCACTTTATTGCCCTCGGTAGAGTACCGTGGCATCACACAGCTCACAGCAACCTCCAACTCCTGGGCTTAGGCGATTCTCTTGCCTCAGCCTCCCGAGTAGCTGGGACTACAGGCGTCTACCACAACACCCAGCTATTTTTCTATTTTGCAGTTCGGCCGAGGCTGGGTTTGATTCTGCCACCTTCAGTTTATGGGGCCGGCGCCCTACTCCTTGAGCCATAGGCACCGCCCCGTTGTGGGTTTTCTTCTTCTTCTTTTTTTTTTTTTTAGACAGAGCCTCAAGCTGTCACCCTGGATAGAGTGCTGTGGCATCACAGCTCACAGCAACCTCCAATTCCTGGGCTCAAGCGAGTCTCTTGCCTCCGCCTCCCAAGTAGCTGGGACCATAGGCACCTGCCACAACGCCTGGCCATGTTTTGGTTACAGCTGTCATTGTTTGGTGGGCCCGGGCTGGATTCGAACCCGCCAGCTCAGGTGTACGTGGCTGGTGCCTTAGCCCATTGAGCCACAGGCGCTGAGCCCGTTTGGGGTTTTCTTAAAAAATTATTTTAGGGCAGCGCCTGTGGCTCAGTGAGTAGGGCGCCGGCCCCATGTACCAAAGGTGGCGGGTTCAAACCTGGCCTCGGCGAACTGCAAAACAAAAACATAGCCGGGTGTTGTGGCGGGCGCCTGTAGTCCCAGCTATTCAGGAGGCTGAGGCAAGAGAATCACCTAAGCCCAGGACTTGGAGGTTTGCTGTGAGCCGTGTGACGCCACAGCACTCTACCAAGGGCGATAAAATGAGATTCTGTCTCTACAAAAAAAAAAAAAATTATTTTAAGGCCGGGCATGGTGGCTCACACCTATAATCCTAGCACTCTGGGAGGCCAAGATGGGTGGATTGCATGAGCTCATTTCTCTCCATGCTGTTGCCCCGAGACCAGCCTGAGCAAGAGTGAGACTCTCCTCAGTAAAAATAGGTGGGTATAGTGGCAGACACCTACAGTCTCAGCTACTCAGGAGGCTGAGGCAGGAGAATCACTTTAGCCCAAGAGTTTGAAGTTGCTTTGAGTTATGATGCCATGGACATGGGGCAACAAAGTGAGCCTCTGTCTCAAAAAAAAAAAAAAAAAAGGCTCAGTGCTTGTAGCACAGCGGCTAGGGCACCAGCCATATACACCAGAGCTGACAGTTTGAACCCAGCCTGGGCCTGCTATAGAGCAATGATAACCACGCCCAATAAATAGCTGGACATTGTGGCAGACGTCTGTAGTCTCAGCTACTGGAGAGGCTGAGGCAAGAGAATCGCTTAAGCCCAAGGGTTTGAGGTTGCTGTGAGCTGTGATACTACAGCACTCTACTGAGGGCAACATAGTGAGACTCTGTCTCAAACAAACAAACAAACAAAAAACCTCTTTGGTTGATGCATGATAGATTCAAAATCAACTTCAGTGTCCTACGTCAGTAACTCTGGTAGCCTTTCCTCAGCTTCCCTCAGTGCTGGCTTCTTAACCTCATTCATTCAGCATAATGCCTGATGTGCCATACTTAGTGACAGGCCCTGGGGATATGGAGATGGGGCTTCTCAGGGGCCATGGTCCCTTCACTGCTCTGCAGCAGGGCTCCCCTCCATACTCTGTGAGGAGCCCACCTACTATCCAGAGTCTACACCATGTAGGCAAAGTTCTCAATGAAGCCTGCAGCTGCTTACACTGGCCTCTGATGAGAGGAAAAGATATTACTCTCCATCTCCTTGCCAGGCTAAGCAGGGACAAACAACCTGCCCTACCCCTTCTGATCTGGTCCCTATCATCACTATCCAACTTCCTTTTTCAGGGAACCCCCTCCAAGCTTCAGCCTGAATTTCCTCTTTCCCACTACCAGGCTCCAGACCAGCCTTCTTTCCACTCCTGAGGGAACATGGCTTTTTGACCATTCTGCTGAGAGCCAGGCTTAATCCGTTATTTACTTTACATGCAGAATGCCAAATCCTATGAGGACCTGAAGGCAGAGCTTGACAACTCTCGGGACTGGAGCCAGATCACCACTGTGAGTGGGTCAGGGTGGCTGGGCCCTCTAGTGGCCAGCTGACAGATCTTTGGGAGCTAAGAATGCTCCAGAGAAGCTGCCAGTGTCCTGTGGTTTCCTTCTCATTTCTCCCTACTTCTCATGGAAGTTCTTCTTACTGTTTAACTCCAATAGCTCTAGCAGTTTTGTTTTTTCTATTTCCTAGTGAAATGGTTCCTACATTTTATCATGCATAGAAGTCTGGGTGATGAGGGAACTGTATTGAAATGCAGATTCCAAGGCCCCACCCATTCCCAAAGATTCTGGCTTGTGGATTTTGGATTAGCACCCAAGAATCTGCATGTTTTAAATAAAAGGCCCAGGTAATTTGATATTAGCCTACTTTTGAGAAATAATGATTTCTCTCCATGCTGTTGCCCTTGGGATCCCTTCTCCAGGGAGAACAATTCCAACTCCTCTGATCTTTCAGTGAGTTGATAGAAATGTATTTAGCTTATAGACCTGGGATATAGGAATATGAAATCTCAGTCTTTCCTTTGAGAAGTTCAGAGGCTTACAGGGAAAACAAGACAGAGCTAACTCTGCAGAAATGTCTCCAGAACCTGACAGCAGTGACCAACACATTGGGGGTAATCAACAGATGGCTTAGAGCCTAGTGGCACTTAAAAAACCCTTCTTGATGGACTGATAGCACAGATTGTCAAGTAAATTTATGGATGACAGTTTTATAAAAGATAAGAAATAGAAGTTCATAAACAGGGCGGCTCCTGTGGCTCAGCGAGTAGGGTGCCGGCCCCATATACCGAAGGTGGCGGGTTCAAGCCCGGCCTCGGCCGAACTGCAAAACAAAAAAATAGCCGGGTGCTGTGGCGGGCGCCTGTAGTCCCAGCTACT
>CAUYON010171366.1:0-40288 GCA_963573935.1 Arctocebus calabarensis
AAGCGAGTCTCTTGCCTCTGCCTCCCAAGTAGCTGGGACTACAGGCGCCCGCCACAACGCCCGGCCATTTTTTTTTTTTTTTGGTTGCAACCGTCATTGTTGTTTGGCGGGTCCTGGGGCTGGATTCGAACCCACCAGCTCAGGTGTACGTGGCTGGCGCCTTAGCCCGTTGAGCCACAGGCGCCAAGCCTCAGTTTAATTTTTATAAAGTCATTCTATATAAAAAGTAAAAGAAAATATGCTATTGTATCTGTATACCAACTTTCTCTAGTTTGAAATATTAAAAAATTGCCTTTCTGTGGTATGATATCATAAAACATACATACTATGATGTATTTAATTCTCTTTGCCTAAAGCACATATATGAGAATTAGCTCATAAGAAACTTGAGAGAGGATCAGTGCCTGTAGCTCAAGCGGCTAAGGCACCAGCCACATACACCTGAGATGGGTTCGAATCCAGCCCCTGCCTGCCCAACAACCACAACTACAACCAGAAAATAGCCAGGCCTTGTGGCAGGTGCCTGTAGTCCCAGCTACTTGGGAGGCTGAGGCAAGAGAATTGCTAAAGCCACAAGTTGGAGGTTGCTGTGAGCTATGACGCCACAGTACTCTACCCAGGGCAATAGTTTGAGGCTCTGTCTCAAAAACAAAACAAAACAAAAAAATCTTAAGAGGAGCTTAGGTGTGAATTAATTACAATGAGGCTCCAGAAATCAAGCACATAACCTATCTTCTATAGGCCTTTCTTAAAATAAAATATTATTACTCTGGTAACATACTTAAAAAGTGTTGTTCTTCCAAAATTCAAGAGAGGTTCAATCTCTTGATCTTAATATTAATGATATTAATGTTGAAAGGAAAAAAAAGCACTGTTATTACTGAATCTCAGTAAAATAGAGGTACATGGCGGCACCCGCAGTTCAGTGGGTAGGGCGCCTGCCACATAAAGGCTGGTGGGTTTGAACCTGGCCTGGGATAGCTAAAAGCAACAATGACAACTGCAACAGAAAAATAGCTGGGTATTGTGGCAGGTGCCTGTAGTCCCAGATACCTGGGAGGCTGAGGCAAGAGAATCACTTAAGCCCAAGAGTTTAAGGTTGCTGTGACCTGTGACGTCACAGCACCCTACCAAGGGTGACAAAGTGAGACTCTGAAAACAAAAAAGCAGAGGTACATATAGCACCAACATTTTGAAGACCTTCCTCAAAACATACATTAAGCGGCTCGGTGCCTGTGGCTCAAGCGGCTAAGGTGCCAGCCACACACAAACCTGAGCTGGCAGGTTTGAATCCATCCCGGGCCCGCCAAACAACAATGATGGCTGCAACCAAAAAATAGCCGAGCATGGTGGTGGGCGTCTGTAGTCCCAGCTACTTGGGAGGCGGAGGCATAAGAATTGCTAGAGCCCAGGAATTGGAGGTTGCTGTGAGCTGTGATGCCACAGCACTCTACCCAGGGCAACATGCTTGAGGCTCCGTCTCAAAAAAATAAACAACAAAAAAAATACATTAAGCTGTATTTGTATGTAACTCTACAAGATTTTATACACACAATAATACATTAAACCAAGAAGATGAAAACTATAAAGTATTCCCATTAAAGTCAGGTAAAAAGACAAAATAAAAAATCTTACTGTGACAACCTATGATAGCCTACAGACCCACTCTCCCCTGTCCCACCTCACCCACTACTGCTCTCCCTATGCATCTCTTTCACCTTCACACACTACTCAGCAAGTCTAACATCCCATTAACAGACGTTCCAGAAAGACGGAATATAGAAAACAGAAAAGTGAGAGACTTATAGAGGTAGAGAGATGTAGATAACAGATACAGATATATACACACATACAAATAAAAATTCAGAACACCAACTCTAAAAGCTTCCAGGTAGGGAAAAAAAGAGAAAGGAACTCAAAATGTTTAGAGCTGGAAAAAAATGATTTTACTTATTTTGAAACAGGGTCTGGCTCTACCACTGAGGCTAGAGTGTAGTGGCAGCATCCTACCTCACTGCAAACTCAAATCTCCTGGGGTCAAGTGATCCTTCCTGCCTGAGATCCGCAAGTAGCCGGGACTACAAGTACATACCACCATGTCAAGCTAATTCTTTCTATTTTTTATAGAGATGGGGTCTCACTACGTTGCCAAGGCTGTTCTTAAACTCTGGGCTCAAACAATCCTCCTGCCTCTGCCTCCCACAGGCCTAGGATTACAGGCTAGAGTCACCATGCCAAATAGGAAGAGACATTTTTAAATTACTTTGAAGAAAGGTTCTTTGCAAAGGAATATATTTCCCATTCTTTTACAAAGATCACATAACAGTGAAAATCTCAGTAGTGACACAATAAAGAAGCGGAAAATATTAGAATCCCACAAAATGGAGAAGACTCCAGAATACTTTATAGGTTGGGCGTGGTGGTGCACACCTGTAATCCTAGCACTTTGGGAGGCTAAGGCAGGAGGATGGCTTGAGGCCAAGAGTTCAATACCAGCCTGGGCAACAGAGACCTCTTCTTGAGAAAAAATTAAAAATTTATCAGCCATGCATGGCAGCACTTCGCTGATGCCCTAACTACTTGGGAGGCTAAGGCAGGAGAATTGCTTGAACCAGGAGTTTCAGGTTACAGAGAGCTATCATCATATTACTGCACTTTAGCCTGGGTGACAGAGCAAGACCCCACCTTTAAAAACAAAACAAAATAAACAAAATAAACCAGATTTTGTTGGATTAGTTCTATTTAGTAAGTTGTTCTGCATTGGTTTTACTTGTTCATCCTTGGATACATAAAGTAATACTGGGGAAACAGTCTAAAGCTGAATTTTTTAAAGAGACTCTGCTGGCTGGGTGCAGTGGTTCCTATGGGAGGAGGCCAAGGGGGGTGGATTGCCTGAGCTCACAAGTTGGAGACCAGCCTGAGCAAAAAGCAAGGCCCCGTCTCTACCAAAAAAATAGAACAACTGAGGCAAGAGGATCACTTGAGCCCAAGTTGGAGGTTGCTGTGAGCTATGATGCCATGGTACTCTATCCAGGGGCAACAGCATGAGTCTCTGTCTCAAAACAAAACAAAACAAAAAACCCCTGTATTCTAGCAAGTCTGTGCCTCTGTGACCAGTCTGGAAGTGACCGAGGATAGACGAGGACTATGCTGCTGCTACTCCTGTTCCTATCCCTCTTCCATGGGCAGGCAGGAGCCTGGCCAGCATCCCACATCTCACACCTGTGAAGGCACGGAGAAGCAACTAGCACCTGCCCCCAGACCTGAAAGCTCTCTGTAATGTGTGCAGGACAGAAGGGGCCTCAGAATGGGATGTTGGGTTCTAGAGGGGACTGAAGCCTCTGTCAAGGTCCCCTGGGACGGTGGAAAGAGGTGTTCAGTGTTCAAGTGCAGAAATCTTTGGCTTTATTACCAGTTCCAGATGATGAGGAATAAACATTCGCCAAGGTTTTGTTTTGTTAAAAAAAAGACAGAGAGAGAGAGAGAGAGACTCCACTGGGGATTAATGAGGAATTCTACTCCCAGCATGGAATAGGTTATTTTGGATCGACTCTGCCCCTGGGAACCAGATAAACGAAAAATAACACCTGTTTTAAGACACTAGTGAGCTATGAAGGCAGTGAGAACTTGTGGTATCAAGATCCAGAAGAGGAAAACTTGGAGAGATGATTAGCCCACAATATGGCACTATTTTTATCATCAAGACATGGAAGCAGGCAGACCAATGCAAAGGTTAAAATGTTTAACCTTAAATAATTATGTTTGGGGAGTTTCAAATATACAGAAAATTAAAAATTATGCTAACAAAAGCATGTGGAGTTACAAATATTCTAAAGGTTTCTGTAATAGTACAGAACAGGATAAAAGAACTAATTTACAACATGGTTATGGGCCACATAACAATGTTATGGTCAATGACAACCACATATATGAGCTGGTCCTATCAGTTTATAATTCCATATTTTTATTGGTTTATTTATTTTATTTTATGGTTAGGTATGCTTTTTTTTTTTTTTTTGTAGGGACAGAGTCTCACTTTGTCACCCTCGATACAGTGCCATGATGTCACATAGCTGACAGCAACCTCCAGCTCTTGGGCTTAGGCGATTCTCTTGCCTCAGCCTCCCGAGTAGCTGAGACCACAGGCGCCCGCCATCAATGCCTGGCTATTTTTTTTTTTAGTATGTATTTCTAGAAGATAGGGTCTTTTTTTTTTTTTTTTTTAGACAAAGCCTCAAGCTATCACCCTGGGTAGAGTGCCATGGCATCACAGTTCACAGCAACCTCCACTTCTTGGGCTTAAGCGATTCTCTTGCCTCAGCCTCCCAAGTAGCTGGGGCTACAGGCACCCACAACAATCCTCGGCTATTTTTTGGGTTGTAGTAGTCATTGTTGTTTGGCAGGCCTGGGCTGGATTCGAACCCGCCAGCTCTGTGGCTAGCACCTTAGCTGCTTGAGCTACAGGTGCCATCGGTTAGATACACAGATATTTACTAATGTATTATAGGTGCCTACATTATTTAGTATGGAAACACACTATACAGATTTGTTGCCTAAAAACAACAGAATACCATCTAGGTTGGCATACACTCTGGTGTTAGTAAGGACGAAATCGACTAAGGATGCATTTCTCAGAACATATCACCCTCGTGAAGTGACATGTGACTGTAAATAGCAAGTTAAAAATGTGTTTTATGGTTTTTTTTACAAGATTAACAAACAGAAAAAGAATGTACGTCAGGCTTTCTATATCAATGGGTTTCACATTCATTGATTCAACCAATCATGGTTTAAAAATATTTGGGAAAAAACACTTGCATCTGGATCTCTCTCACCTCTGCTCCTTCATGAAAGGAATCCACTTCCAACTCTTTGGAAGTGCTCTACATTTTCTCTTTGAAAAAATAAAAAATAAACTGCGTCTGTATTAAACACACAGAGACTTTTTACTCGTCAGCATTTCCTAAATAATGTATTACATTATATATGTTATTACACTGTATTAGGAATTATAAGTAATCTAAAGATAATTTTAAGTATATAAGAGGATGTGCATAAGTTAAATGCAAACACAATGATAAATAATTATGGATTTTGGTATCTGAGGGAAGATTCTAGAACCAATCCTCACAGACACCAAAGGATGACTGTATAAATAACTATTAAAGAAAAAAACAATAGAAAGTATTTAATCGAGAAAGATAAAAGAAAATGGAACAAAAAAAGTGAAACAAATTGATAACAATATGATGCAAATTTAAACTCAAATACATGACAGACTAAATATTTTAAAACTAAATGCTACTTAAAAGATAATCTCTTAAACATAAAAAAAAAGGTAACGGGGAAAAGGAAGCTTAGCTACGCTGACTTCAGAAACAGCAGATTTTGTCAAAAAAAAAAAAAAAACAAAAAAACAGAAGACATTTTATGATATAAAATTCAGGCTCAGGGCCTAAAGCTCAGCAGCTAGGGCATGAGCTGCATACAACAAGGCTGGCAAGTTCAAATCGAGCCTCGGCCTGCCAAACAATTACAACTAAAACCAAAAAACAGCCGGGCATTGTGGTGCGTGCCTGTAGTCCCAGCTACTTGGGAGGCTGAGGCAAGAGAATCGCTTAAGCCCAGAAGTTAGAGGTTGCTGTGAGTTGTGATGCCATGGAACTCCACCCAGGGAGACAGCTTGAGGCTCTGTCTCCAAAAAAAAAAAAAAAAGTTCAAGCCACCAAAAAGGTGTAATTCTATGTTTCTATGCACCTATACAAAGAACTTTAAGTATGCAAAGAAATGACTGAGACTTTTTGCGATAATGCCATATAAACTGTGCTATAAGCCTGTAATCCTAGCACTCTAAAAGGCAAAGGCGAATGAATTGCTTGAGCTCATGAGTTCAAGACCAGCCTAAGCAAGAACAAGACTCTGTCTCTAAAAATAGCCAGGGGCCTGTAGTCCCAGCTACTCAGGAGGCTAAGGCAAGAGAATCACTTGAGCCCAAGAGTTTGAGGTTGCTGTGAACTACGACACTACAGCACTCTGGAGAGGGTAACAAAGTCAGACTCAGTCTCAAAATAAATAAATAAATAAAACCCAAAAATAATCCCCCCCAAAATAGTGAGATAAGTGCTTATTATGGAAACAAGATAAAAAGTAAAAACACTATATAAAACTTGACATACCTTAGCTCTGTAGGAATGAGAACCCCCTTGAAAATTTATGACTCCATAAGCATCAGTTGGGCTCTGTTCTGTATGCCTTTCTACAGACCATTCTTCTATTGCCTGATTGAAGTGGTCACCCAATTTCACATCTGAGTATTTCATGGCAAGACTTGCAGTAAAACAAGCATGTTGCTTGACCAAGCGACCACAAAAACACCTAAAAAAAAACAAAAAAAGGGACATTATTAAAAGACCATTCAAAACATTAGACTGAAAAAGTAAATTTAAATGGATGAATGAATGAAGAGTATAAAAATTGTTTGACTTTTGACTTTAGGATATCAATAAATCAGTATTTATCACAACATTGAAATAGTATAAATACATTAGTATAAGACAAAGTCATCATCTAAATTTAATGTGGAGCTTGATATAGCCATGTCATAGAAATAGTATTCAGTAACAGAAAGAAATGAACCACTAATAGGTGCTACAACATGGATGAATCTCAAAAACAACCATGCTGAGTGAAAAAAACCAGATATCAAAAAATACATACTTATATAATTCCATGTTTACAGAATTTGAGAAAATGCAAATAAACCTATATAGTGACAAAAAGGTGGCCCATAGTTGCCTGTGGCCAGAGAAAGAAAGAAGGATGTCATTCCACCCAAAAACACACACTGGACGATAATGTGGAAACCCAGTGGAATCAGGCAGCCTCAATGATTTGATAAAAATCTTAAATCAGATTAGAGTTTGAAGAAGCCAAGGCAGCTAGAGTTCTGAATCAGAAAATAAAAAGAGGGCTCGGTGTCTGTGGCTCAACGGGCTAAGGCGCCAGCCATGTATATCTGAGCTGGCGGGTTCAAATCCAGCCCGGGCCCGCCAAACAAAAATGATGGCTGCAACCAAAAAATGGCCAGGCATTGTGGCAGGTGCCTGTAGTCCCAGCTACTTGGGAGGTGGAGGCAGGAGACTCACGTGAGCCCAGAAGTTGGAGGCTGCTGTGAGCTGCGATGCCAGGGTGACAGCTTGAGGTTCTCTCTCAAAAAAAAGAAAGAAAGAAAAGAAAAAGAGGAGGAACTCCTCTGTCCAAACATCTACAGAGAAGTCTCCTCAAGTCTGCATAAGAACATGTCACCTAAGGATGGCGTCTGTGGCTCAGTAGGTAGGGCGCCAGCCCCATATGCCAAGGGTGGTGGGTTCAAACCCAGCCCCAGACAAACTGCAACAACAACAAAAAATAGCTGGATGGTTCAGCGCCTGTGGCTCAAGTGGCTAAGGCGCCAACCATGTACACCTGAGCTGGCGGGTTCGAATCCAGTCCGGGCCTGCCAAGCAACGATGACTGCAACCAAAAAATGGTCAGGTGTTGTGGTGGGTGCCTGTAGTCCCAGCTACTTGGGAGATGGAGGCAGGAGACTCGCTTGAGCCCAGGAATTGGAGGTTGCTGTGAGCTGTGATACCACAGCACTCTATCCAGGGTGACAGCTTAAGGCTCTGTCTCAAAAAACGAAAAACAGCTGGGCGTTGTGGTAGGCACCTGTGGTCCCAGCTACTTGTGAGGCTGAGGCAGGAGAATTGCCTAGGCCCAAGAGTTGGAGGTTGCTGTGAGCTGTGATGCCACAGCACTCTACCGAGGACGATAGTGAGACTCTATCTCTACAAAAAATAAAATAAAATAAAATAAATATTTAAAAAAAAAAAGAAAAAAAGAATGACACCCAAACTCTAAAACCAGAAAACTGTTTACACCTGCAGTCCCAGCTCCTCAGGAGGCTGAGGCAAGAGGATTGCTCAAGCCCAAGAGTTTGAGGTTGTTGTGAGCTACGACATCATGGCACTGTACCAGGGTGACAAAGTGAGACTCAAAAAGAACAATGAAACCTTCCCAATTAGGTGAAAATTTTGAACATGCAGATATTTATGTAAGCAGAATAAGCACAAAGAGAATCACTCAGACACATTATCTACAAGCTGGTAAAAACAAAGGTACAAGGGGGGGTGGGGCGGGGGGGGGGAAACGGACCTTTAAAATAGCCAGATGAGGGCAGCACCTATGGCTCAGTGAGTAGAGCACTGGCCCCATATACTGAGGGTAGCAGGTTCGAACCTGGTTGGCCAAACTGCAACAACAAAAAAGAACAGCTGGGAGTTGTGGGGGGCGCCTATAGTCCCAGCTACTTGGGAGGCTGAGGCAAGAATCACCGAAGCCCAAGAGCTGAAGGTTGTGAGCTGTGATGGCACTGCACTCTACTGAGAGCGACAAAATGAGACTCTATCTCTTAAAAAAAAAGAGGGGGTGGCGCCTGTGGCTCAGTGGGAACGATGTTGGCCCCATATACGGAGGGTGGCGGGTTCAAACCTGGCCCCAGCCAAACTGCAACAAAAAATAGCCAGGCATTGTGGCAGGAGCCTCTGGTCCTAGGTACTTGCAAGGCTGAGGCAAGAGAATCGCCCTAAGCCCAAGAATTTGAGGTTGCTGTGAGCTGTGATGCCACTGCACTCTACAGAGGGCGATAAAGTGAGACTCTAAAAAAAATAAAAAATAAAATAAAGTAGCCAGATGAAAAAAAAGACCCATTACACCAAGTCAAACAACTACATTAGTGACAGGTGCCTTTTCACCAGACATAAAAGCTAGAAGATAAAATAATGACATCTTGGAAGTTCTGCAGTTCTGCAAAGAGAAAACTCAACCCAAAATTTTACATCCCGTGAAAATATCCTTCAAATGCAAAAGTAAAATAAACATTTTCAGGTAGGCCAAACTCAGAAAATTCATTTCCAGTACACTTGCACTACATGAAATACTAAAGGAAGCTCTTTGGCTTCCTGAAAGAAGAGACATCAGATGGAACCTCCCATCTATAAGACGGGACGAATAGAACTGGGGATCGTAAATATAGTGGCAAAAACAAAAGACTTCAGTTTTCCCCCTTTAACTTCTTTAAGAAAAAAACAAAAAACAAAAAATTCAGTATCTCTCAAATAAACTCGTTCTATGCACTTTTGCTCCTACCCTGCCAACCAGAGACATTCTCCTTTTCCTCTTATATTTCCACAGATCTTAATGAACATAATCATTAACTCAGTAGCCCAAGTAGGAAACCTAGGTATCATGCCCCTTTTTCTTATGAGACTCTACTGTCAGGAAAAAAAAAAAAATCTCCAACCGGGCACAGTGGCTCACGCCTGTAATCCCAGCACTCTGGGAGGCCAAGGCAGGTAGATTGCCTGAGCTTAGGAGTTTGAGATCAGCCTGAGCAAGAGTAAGACCCGACCTCTAAAAATAGGTGGGTGAGCACCTGTAGTCCCAGCTACTTTAGTAGGCTGAGGCAAGAAGATTGCTCAAGTAGAGGAGTTTGAGATTGCTGTGAGCTACGATGCCAAGGAACTCTACTGTCTCCAAAAACAAAATCCCTTGTCCTCACATCCACCAAATCATATTACATTTCTTATTAATCTCTTCAAATCTATCTACTTCTCTTTATTGTCATACCATTATCTTAATCCAGATTCTCATTTTTGCCATAATTACTATAAAATTTTCTGAACTAGTATTTTTTTTCCTCCTAATCCAATCCCAAAATGCCAACTGTTTTACAGAAAAAACATCTGACATGTTATTCATCTATGTACTATCCTTTTAATATGAAATTGAAAGTAAGGGTGGGAATGGTGGGTTATGCCTATAATTCTATTACTTGGGAGTCAGAAGCGGGTGGACTGCCTAAGCTCACAGGTTGGAGACCAGCCTGAGCCAGAGTGAGACCTCATCTCTAAAAATAGCTGGGTGTTGTGGTAGGTGCCTGTAGTCCCAGCTACTTGGGAGGCTGAGGCAAGAGAATTGCTTAAGCCCATGAGTTTGAGGTTGTAGTAAGCTATGTTGCCATGGCACTCTACCAAGAGTGACAAAGAGAGACTCTGTCTCAAAAAAAAAAAAAAAATGCCTGATTGCTTTTACATATTCATTTTCTTCTCATTCACTTTTTTACAAACCAAGTGCAAGACAAATACCAGTTCTTCTTGAAATCTCTTCTTACCCATTCTTTAAAACGATACCACAGTTATATTGTAAAAAAATCTTAGGAAGATAGCAAAGGATGCTAGTATTTTCAGTTAGTAATTACATTGGCTGAATGACATCGCTTTTGTATCAATGACCATAAATAGAGGTTATCTCAATTTTGTTAAGACCCACTGGAAAATTTCTAAATTTTTTAAGTAAAAAAGCTTGGTGCCTTCAAAAGTAATTATGACTGAACCAAGGAACTTGTCTTTTATTCTAGAGTCTAAACCCACTAATATTCCTCACAATAAATGCTCAAATGCTAAGGCTATGTAAAAGACCAATTTTAAAAGTACAGGGTAAGTAACTAATTAAAAAATCTGAAATGTTCTAAAATCCTAAGTTTTTGACACCTACTTGATACTCACTGGATCATTTTTGATTTTTCTTTTTTTAACTAAGACTCACTCTGTTGCCCCAGGCTGGAGTGCCAGAATGTCAGCATAACTCATCGAAACCTCAAACTCTTGGGTTCTGGTAAGCCTCCTGCCTCAGCCTCCTGAGTAACTGGGACTACAGGCGCCTGCCATAATGCTCAGCTAATTGTTGTATTTTTAGCAGAGATGGGGTCTTGTTCTTGCTGGTCTTGAACTAAGCACAAGGGTTCCTCTTGCCTCGGCCTCCTGGGGTTATAGGTGTGAGTCACTGTGCCTGGCTGCATTTTGGATTTTCAAATAGCAATGCTGCCCCAGTTAAGTATAATGCAAATGTTCCAAAATCTGAAAAAGTTTCAAATAGTATTGGTCCCTACCATTTTTTTTTTTTTTAGACAGAGCCTCAAGCTGTCACCCTGGATAGAGTGCTGTGGCATCACAGCTCACAGCAACCTCCAATTCCTGGGCTCAAGCGAGTTTCTTGCCTCAGCCTCCCAAGTTGCTGGGACTACAGGCGCCTGCCACAAGGCCCGGACATTTTTTGGTTGCAGCCGTCATTGATGTTTGGCAGGCCCAGGCTGGATTCGACCCCGTCAGCTCAGGTGTATGTTGATGCCTTAGCCCATTGAGCTACAGGCGCAGAGCTGGTCCCTAACATTTTGAATAAGAGATACTTAACCTGTAACATGTACTCATTCTATAAAAAGTGGGAAATAGAATATGTCACAGAAAGTAACTACCTTGAATCCCACCACTCATAGATAACCACTAATACTGTGTCTCTTTCCAGTAGTTTTCATTAGTATAAAAATTTTAAGGCAACTGAGAGTATAATAACCATAAGACAGAAAACCCTTTTAAGAACATCTGGTACACATAAGTAAAAAGAAGACTGTATCAGGAATGTGTAATAATATAAAGAGCTTGGCCTGCTAAGGGAAGGAAGATGGAGGAAAGCCTGTACATACCTTTGCTCTTTCATAGAAATAAAATTTAACGGTTGGATAGGCTCTGATACCAGCTTTTTGGCATATCTGGGCATAAGCCTGACAGTCTACTTTTCCGGCTTTCACTTTTCCTTTCATCATCTGAAAAATGAAAAACACAGGTTGCCTTTCTTTCTTTGGCATAAACTGTTTTGATGATTGCAAAGGAATGATATAAAACACATCAAATCTTAATATATTAAGGGTTTTTTAATTTAAAATTTAGTTTTAATCCTTCCTATTTGAACAAGATTGTTTCCAAATTCTTCCTGGCCCTTTAAGCTCCAGCACCACCCCTCCAATAGCAAATAAACTCTTTATGTTACTGAGAAAACTGAGAAGCTTTACCCTGAACTATCAACTTCTTCCTGCTACCTAGACCTTGCTCATCATATCATAAACATCTGTTTCTGTCTTTATCCTTTTTCGTTTCTTTGGTCTTATGTGCAATGTTAACACTCTCTGGTGATGGCTGATTACTTTCTTTTCAGTGAATAAACATATCACAAAAAGGTGGGACCTCAACTTAATGTACACAATGAAATGGTATATTTCAAAAGCATTAACAGTAGAGTATTAATGTCTTACCATAACAAATAAGTGAGGTTATGGCTATGTTAATCAGTTTGATGTAAACATTCCACACTGTATATTAAATCAGCACATTGTACCCCATAATTGCATTAATGTACACAATTATGATTTAAGAAAATATTTCTTTCTGGATTGCAACAGATCCTCTAGCCACCACACTGCTTCTCTCTGTTTTTTTTTTTTGAATAGCAGTCCACTCTTTCATCACCTACTTCTTGGGCAATAAATTTTAATCTGGCTTCGGTTCTTACTGCTCCTTCTCCTAAAACTGCTTAGTTCAACAGTAACCTCCACTTGACTAAACTGAGTGGATACCCAAAGTTGCAGACCACTCCCTTCTCTTTTCTTTGTTGGTATTTTTCACTATTCTCTTTTGGTTTCTTTATCACTCTGGTTATTCTTCCTTTTTACAGCAAGAAAACATCTTTTTTTAGATTTAATTCCCCCTCAAGTTGTAATATCCAGTCAGAATTCTTCCTTTAGTCAACAATCTTTTTACTGTGAACAGTCTCCCTGGCTGACTTTATATATTCATGTGCTGAAATACCCTAATCTCCCTTTGATTTCATATTTGACTATGTGTTTTTCTTTTAGGGGAATGTCTCAGAAGTACCTCAAATTTAACATGTCTAAAACTAATCCTTTCTCCTTCACTTACTCTTTCTCCTATCTTATTCTCAGCTCATTTTCTTTTGCTCATCTATCACAATCAAACATTAAATCTTATTTGTTCTTATTCATCCCCTTCTATCACTACTGCCCTAATCCTGTTTCAAGTTAATCCTTTCTCACTTCAGGACAATTAAAATATCTTTGCTATTTTTAATTTGGTCACCAAAGCAGGAGTTCACCAAAAGACAGACTGCTGCAACACTAGCAAAGCTGTGTACAATCTGAAGGAGGTATTCAGACAGACAAATACTGAAGGTAAAAGAAATGTAGAAATATTATTTTAATAAGCTTTATGTCATTTTGTAAATGAAACATTTTGTTTAGTTTATGCATTTACTCATTAGGTGACATCATAGTGTTGCTAGTTCTCAAACATCTTTCTCTAACATGAATTTGATTTGTCCACATTCAAGCTTTATTCTAATTTCATTACAGCAATCATCCTGTTGTATTATGCATGTTTATTTGCATATTATCTTTCTACTAGGGTAAACTCTCCTAAGGAGATGGAATTTCTACCTTTTCATCTTTGTGGCGCTAGTCCCTAGCATAATGCATTTGATGCTTAGGATTTGCTGCATTTTTTTCATGTTTCAAAATTTCTGCTAGTTGTAAAACAAAGTTCCATCACAAAGTTTATAACTAAGTTTCCAGTGCATAAAGAATGAGGTAGTGAAACATTTTGTTATGATTTTTTTCTGTAATAATTCTAAGAGTAACTGAGAAAAAATGTCTTATTTGAAGGACCAGTCAATAACTAAAATCTCTTACAGCATACAGGAGCTTTGAAGTTCTACTGCCACAAAATTCCCATGGTTTGGGATGGTAAATTTTTATTTTGGACTGGTGGAACTGGTCCTAACTTTCTGATGCTAATCAGTGTTTTATACTGCCAGTGGGAAGAATTCCTTGAGTTATGAAGGCAAGGAAGCTAGCAATCTGGATTAGATCATTAATAGGACTGTGAGGACAAAGAAATACCCAAGAAAGATTATACTGACAGTATGTCATCAGTTTAATTTTATACCAGCATCTACTGACTTAGGCATTGGAGATACAAAGATAAATAAGAGATAGACCTTGCCCTCAAGAAGCTCGGTCTTAGAAAGAGACAGCTACATAAAGGAATAACTAATGTGTATTTTATTAGCACACTGATTGGGTATAAGTTATCAAGGTGACACTGATTAACTGAGAAGGGCAGAGAATATAGAAGTGCCAACAGAGCTGAGTTTTATAGGAAGAAAAAAATACAGATGTCCAAGGTAAGGACAGGGCATTTTAGAGAGCACGTGCAGCCAGTAAATGATACATGTTCAAAGAACCTGGAGTACTTCACTGTGCCTGGATTGTAAAGCATGAGGTGGGTGACAGCTCATATCAAAGACCTGAAGTGAATGGAAGCGTATCAAGCTATAGGCTATTTTAGAAAGAGCACCAGAGCAGCACTATAAAAGGGAGGCTGGGCAGGATGAGACTATAGCTGACCTTAAACAACATGGTCTTCACTTACACAGCCCATTTATACACGGATGTTTTTCTTTTCTTTTCTATTAATTGTTGGGGATTCACTGAGGGTACAAAGAACCAGGTTACACCAGGTTATCTACGTTTGTTAGATAAAGTCCCTCTTATACATGGATGTTTTTCAACCAACCCAGGATGAAAAACACAGTATTCCTGAGATGCAAAACCTGCATAGAAGGAGGGCCAACTTGTATTCACGGGTTCTACAGGCCAACTCTGGAACTTACATATGCTGGATTCTAGACAATGTACTGTGGTCCTAGAATCAATCCCCTACACATACTGAAGGATGTCTGTAGTTAAAAGGTAAATATAAGTCTAGATGTGAGGTTTAAAGAGACTACCAGTAGAGAGGGCAAGCGGATGACATTTAAAACACAGAACTGATAGGATTTAGTGATTGCTTATAGGGCAGTGGCGTCCTGGTGGTGGTGAGGAGGGGAAGGTTAGTAGGAGATAAGTGAGAAGTAAGGTTTCCGGCTTTTATAGCTAGGTAGATGATGTCAACCAAAATAGGGAAGATGTTAGCTAAAAGCTTTAATAAAGAAAGGAGAAACCAATTGCAAAGATTAGTCATATAAACGGACTAGCTTTTTTAAAATTCAGAAGAAAGTTTTTAAAAAAAATTAAAATGTGGTAAATATATATATTCTTGTCTATTATGAAAACATGCATGAGATTACAACTTATTTAAGTAGAAAGCTAAGACTTACCCTAGCCAGGAGCTCAAACTCTGGGGCAAAATTTTGGCAAGGTCCACACCAAGGAGCATAGAAGTCAACCACCCAGTGATTTTTCCCTTGTAAAACTTTCTCATTGAAAGTTTGAGGTGTTAGACCTACAGACACTTGAGGTAAAAATCTGTGACAAGGAATCAAAGTAAGTTTTAAATATACAAAACTAAACCAAACATATAAAATGTAATAGAAAAATGACTTAAAAGCACAAACCTATTTTGTTAAATATAATTCTTTACTAAAGGAATTTCGAACCTTAACCCACAGCCAACTTTTTCATAAAAGGAAAGTAAATAGCTTTGAATCTATTTTATATTCATTAAAATAAGACACATTTTAATTACTTACCCTAGACCCCAGATTCTTAGGGAATAAGCATCTCTATTCCAACCATTGTAACTACTGAAAGAAGAAAAAATATGTAAAGTTATAATAGGATTTTTTATTATTGGGCACTTTCAGAAAACATTTTATTGTAGAAATTAAAAAAATCAAAATATTGCAAAAAACCTACACTTCATGTAGTGTTTCTCTTCTCAGACATACTTAGCTACATTTACTGTTACGTGGCTTTACAAATGTATTTTCTCTAGTCTTGATACCCTGTGGTGTTCCACATGGACAAGAATGTCCAGCTGCCTGCTGGATTTCTCCTACAGGCCTATGAGAAGTGTACAACTTAGAGTCTGAAGCTTTAGTTTCTGAATCTTTATTCAAATTACTGCCTGTCAAACTCATCTACTTTTAATGACCCATGGCAAAATCTGCCTCAAAGATGCAGCCTTTCGTGTTTCCTCATAGGTATGATCATTTCCTTTTTTGAGACCTGTGGTCATTTTTACTTTAATTACATTCATCATGTTCTACCTTACATTTGAGTTTTCTACCTGAAATATCATGTGGTGGTATGGAAACAGCACAGACACTGAGACAGACCTGGCTTAAAGCCCCAGCTTCAAACCTTAGGAGCTGTTGACTTGGGAAAGTAATCTTAGGTCTAAGAATCAGAGTTTCTCTGTGATAGCAGGAAGAGTAATAATTCCTACTTCACGGAGTTTGTGAGAACTAGCAGGAAGAATGTGAGTAAAACATCTAGTATGATATCTGAAACCAAATAAGTACTTAATTGATGTTGGCTTTTCCTCTCATCATCTTGACTGGATTGCAAGACTGATTTAACAAGATTGTTTTTCTCTTTTCATCTCCTGACTGAAGATAAAGCTCATTACAATATTATTCATTGGCTACTAACATTTGTTGGGTTAGTTTATGTAGTTACGATAATTCAAATGTTAACCTGTCTAAACGATTATAATATCTCCAAATTTGAGAGAATACTTACTGATACTGATAAGCTTTATTTGATTTTGGGGGAAAAAATCTTATCTCAGGGTATCTCCGAACATTTTCTTGGGCACAAAAAGAATGATACTGTTGGCAGTCTATGCTGCCCACATTGATCAGCCCAGTTAATGTCTGTAAAAGAAAGATAAATATATCAAAGTGATTAGAATAAAACTACCTCCATTACTTTGTATGTATATTTATTACAAAAATAGTTAACAATAATTTTTACCACATAAAAATGGCTAAGGGTTTAACATATACATCATTTATATTCATCAATTTGAAATCTGATTTTGTAATTAAGAACTTACTATAATCACAGATTGAACAGCTGATTTCATTCATCTATCATGGAAAAAATTAAGTCTTTCTGAAATTCAGTGTCATTGAAAAGAGCACAAAAATATATAATCTTAAATGTTAAGGTACTAGAAATCACAGCTTTTTCCTTAAGTCCCATAAAAATGTAAGGAAATGATATCTTCAATGTTCTAAAAGTAAAGCAGTAAAAAAAAAAAAATTACACAAAATGAAAGGGGATCTTTGGGTTGATGTTGGTAAAAATTTAGTCCAAAAGCATACCGGATGCCACTCACACACACAGTGGCTATTCTATATCACTATGTACCAGAGTTGGAGTTCAAGTGATATGATCAGACCTGGCATTGTGTAATAAGCTAATTGTGGATTCATTCATCTTGGTTTCAAAACAATTTTGTTAAACATTCTTATTAAATGTTAGAATTTAAAACAAACTATTTTACTTTACCCGGGCCATTCTTTTCCATTCTGGCATTAAGACTTGACAGGGATGACACCACGGAGAATAAAAATCAACCATCCAGACTTCATTATGTTTTCTTTGTGTAACTAGTTCATTGAAAGTAGTGGGTGTAAGGGAGACCACTGAAGGATTCATAAGATCCTAAAGAAAATATGGGTTCTATTGTAAGTATATACATAAAAAAGAGTTGTTCATATATTCTTGGCAAATAGCTGGTACAGGCTGAGGATCCCTTATCCAAAACGCTTGGGATAAGAAATATTTTGCATTTTGAAATATTTCCATATGCATAATATTTGCATATACATATCCTGGAAATGGATGCATGAAACACAGTTTATCTTAAGTATTTATTTGTAGAATTTTCTACTTGAGGCATCATGTTGGCACTCAGTTTCAGATTTTGGAGCATTTTAAGATTTTGGATTTTTGGATTAGAGATGCTCAACCTTTATGAAGTTCCTGTTTTTGGAAATCAAAAGATGCTTATGGATACATATACTTAAAGGAAATCTACAATGAATTATTTAAAAAATGAAAATAGTCCCTATTATGAGGTACCTGTGGCTCAAAGGAGTAGGGCACTGGCCCTATATGCCAGACGTGGTGGGTTCAAACCCAGCCCTGGCCAAAAACTAAAAAAAATAAATAACCCAAAACCATTTGGGCAGTGCCTGTGGCTCATCGAGTAGGGCACCGGCCCCATATACTGAAGGTGGCGGGTTCAAACCCGGCCTTGCCGAACTGCAAAAAAAAAAGAAAAATAGCCGGATGTTGTGGCGGGCACCTGTAGTCCCAGCTACTCGGGAAACTGAGGCAAGAGAATCGCCTAAGGCCAGGAGTTGGAGGTTGCTGTGAGCTGTGTGATGCCACGCCACTCTACCGGCAGTTCACCGAGGGCGATAAAGTGAGACTCCATCTCTACAAAAAAAAAAAAAAGAAAATAGTCCCTATTCTTTAAATAAAATTTTGCCCATCAGCTTTCCTTTCTTTTCTCTATTGTATCACTCAAATCATAGGCAGAGAAAAGAGGTGACTTTAAAATGACGAGGAGATAACACAATTAGTTTCATCAAGAGCTGCAATGGATATCTATATAAGGCCATATAGTTCTGTTCTAGAACTAAGAATGATTGGTTTGGAAATGACCCTTTAATTACTAATGGAAAGCCTACTATCTCATTTTTCTGATATTCTGACTGGACATAATACACAAAATCTCTATAGATCACTTGTTCTAAACATTTTAACAAAAGATACTAACAAAGATGTTAGTTTCACTGGTAAAACAAAGCAACACAAAACATTACTTTGGAGCAGGAGGAACAGATGAGTAGGAGAGAGTAGGATGGTCACTAAAAAACAATGATAAACTTAAATTTTTCATCTATTTTAGGGGGTCCCTGTAAGTATTTTAGTCAGTCAATAATATTACTAGAACAAAAGAGGCTATAAATGCAGGGCATTTCTATTTTCAGAAAAAACAAGGCAAGCGGGTGATAACGTTTTATGTGAAAATATAATTGCATATATTCAGTAGTTTTTTTACTAGGCACAAGGCACTATACTTGATAACATATGAAACAGACTTATTCTCAAGAGTTTATAGACAAGTATATACGATGAGGTCTAACAACTGAGTTCACAAACTCATCCTAGAAAGTGCTACACACCTCGTTCATGAAAATCATGACAGTTACTTTTGAGGTGCTCCTCTGGGAAGCAACACACTGACATCAGTGACCAGGCCACCCTTCAAAACAATTCTGGAACTTTTTCTGGAATGGCCATCTGAGCTGTTGTTATATTACTCTTGATGTCCTGAATGTCATTAAAATGTTTTCCTTTCAGTATTTCCTTTATCTTTGGGTATTTGGAGGCCAGATTAGGTGAGTAGGGAGAATGTTCCGATAGTTATTTTTTGGTAGAGACAGAGTCTCACTTTGTCACCCTTGGTAGAGTGCTGTGGCGTCACACAGCTCACAGCAACCTCCAACTCCAGGGCTTAGGCGATTCTCTTGCCTCAGCCTCCAGAGTAGCTGGGATTACAGGCGCCTGCCACAGTGCCCGGCTATTTTTCTGTTTTTGCAGTTCTGCTGAGGACGAGTTTGAACCCGCCACCTTCGGTATATGGGGCCCGCGCCCTACTTGATGAGCTACAGGTGCCGCCCTCCAATACAGTTTTTTGTTTATTGCCTAAAAATTCCCTCACAGTTAGTGCCATGTGAGCTGGTATGTTGTCAGGATGAAAGAGCCACAAGTTGGCTAAAAGTTAAAGTTGTTCTCATGTTTTTCACAGTTTTTCAGCACTACCAAATAGTAAACTTGGTTACCTGTTTTGACTCTTGATCTGGACTGATAGAAATTTTTTGGTTTTGGAGAATAGGCTGACTTCCATTGTACACTTTGACACTTTATGTCAGAGTCATAATGGTATGACTCATTATTTTTTATCACTAGTGATTACACCAGCCAAAACATGTTGCCTCTCCAAAAGGTCTTGGCAAACTTCTGACTCTGCTTTTATTCATTGGTGAGCTTCTTCAAAACTATTTCTGTATATACCTTTCTCATGCCCAGATTTTCAGTTAAGATTTTCCTAATGGTTTCTCTATTGATGTTTACTTGGTTTGCAATGCTTCTCAAAGTCAGCTGATGACACACAGTTGGATGAATTTTTGCAATATTTTCATCAGTTCTGCTTATTACTGGCTGCCCTGACCTCTCTTCATTAGTGACATTTTATCTCCCCTTTAAAAAAAATTATTTATTATTGTTTTTTTTTGAGACAGTCTCACTTTGTCACCCTCAGTAGAGTGCTGTGGTGTCATAGCTCACAACAACCTCAAACTCCTGGACTTAAGCAATTCTCTTGCCTTACTCCCAGGTAGCTAGGTCTACAGATAACCCACCTCCATGCCCAGTTATTTTTAGAGACGAGGTCTTGCTCTGGCTCAGGCTGGTCTCGAATGTGTGAGTTCATGCAATTTACCCTCTTCAGTCTCCCAACTGCTGGGATTACAGGCATTCAGCCACTGCGCCAAGCCTTAGAAAAACGTTTAATCCATTTGTATACTGCCATTTTGTTCATGGCACAATCCTCATAAACTGGGCTAACATGTCTCTGATTTCACTTCCACCCTGGCCAAGTTTAACAAGAAATTTAATGTTTGTTTATTGTTCTAATTCAAACTCCAATATTATGATGGCACACAAAAACATGCAACAATGAATGTTACTAGTAAGACACTGCCACACGTCAACATGGTCACAGCTATGAGACACTGATATACCAAGGTTATGAAACCTTACTAAGTTGTTTGTACAGTGCTGGCAATGTAAGTGTACAATGGCAATTTTACAAACTTAACTGTCAGATCTCAAAGAGTAAAAACATTAAAAAAATTAAACATTTTCTTGTCAAAAAGATTGGACATAAAAAGAATAAGTCCTATTAAACATTTTATATTCATAGAGCGTTTATATAAACAGAAGTATTTCTAGCCATAATCTATGATTAAAATACCTCTATGAACTCCAAGATCTGTTCAGCAGAGTGATGTCCTTCATACTCATGAATGTTGGACTGGTTGAATACCACTGTTGTTGGATAAGCCTGAATGTTATACTGTTAGGAAGGAGAATACAAATTAAAGATTTATTTTGCCTATTTGTTTAAAATTTATAACTAGCTTGGCTTTAAACAGCAACAAGAAGATTAAAACACTAATTTTTAAATTGCAGGTGTCAGAAAAATTTTCATCTAGCCAAATTTATCAAAGAAGATAGATTCTTGGTGATGAATACTGATGAACACTTGACCCTTATTTATACTCTCCATTAATTATGAAAATCATAGGCATGAAAGCATTGAGAAGTGAGCAGTGAGCATGGGTTATTAATACATACTTGGTGTCCCTTTTTACTCTTGTGAACCAAGGTAAGAATAGGCTGTAAAGAGCAGGCTTGAGTCTTTTTTTAAAAACCATAATAAGTGCTCTAATTTTCTAGAAGTAAATGATTAAGGACATAAAATGATAAGAATAAAGAAATAACATGTACATGACTATTTTAAAGAATTATGAATCATGAATGTGGCTCTAAGAATGTGGTCACTTTTTTATTCTATATTTGAGATATCCTACATAATACAAAATACTTAATTTCCTCAGAATTTATATAGAAACCAATATAGGAAGCATCTCTCTAAAGCTTTTATTTTATTAAAAAGTTACAAAGAAATCCCTGTCTGTGGATTTGCTATAGCTGGTCTCTGCATCCTTAAAATTGAAAAGCACTCTTTAGCAAGGCGGAATCTCTCAGATAAAAAAATAAATGTTTTGTTTTTTCTAAAATTATCAAAGTTTTGCAAAAAATATGTAAATTCAAATAATTCATTAGGTCAACAAAGCAATTATAGCTAAAATTTAACAAAGGCTTACTATGTGTCAAGCACAATTTTAGCACTTAACATAAGGTTTCTTATTTATTCCTCACAACAAATTTACTTAATAGTTAAAATTATAAAACCCACTTTATAAATGAGGAAACTGAGTTAATGAGAGCTAAGTGACTTTTGGTTAAGGAAAGCCAATTGGTGTGGTGAATCCTAACCTTTATTCCAAGTGAATCTGACACCATAGTTTTAAAACCTTATATATTTAATGAGTTGAATATTGAGATAAAAACTAAAGGAATTCAAATTAAAGTAATAGTTTTATATATTTGTTTGGCATTTCTTTTCGAAGTTACATGTAAGATGCTCAAAACCATACAAACTGAGTTCCACCAGGAAAAAAAAAATTACAAACCAATCTTACAGTGTTTTCAAGTTTATGATTTTGTGTTGGGCCATATACAAGGCATCTTGGCCATGTGTGGCCTGTGGGCTGAACACCCATAGTCTACAGTAGTCCCCTGTGTGACTGGATAATTTATTCATATACTTGTGATTATGAGATTTATAAATTTTCATTTGGTGTGAAGTAAGGTATCTGACTTTTGTTTGCATTTTCTTGATGACTAGTGAAATGAAATTTTTCATGTTTATTGGATTTTCTTTTACATAAAATATAACTTCTCTTTTTCTATTCAATTTTTTGAAATTTGCCTTAACATTACAGCATCTACAGCCTAAAACTAACCTCAAGCAATCCTCCCACCTCAGCCTAATGAAGTGAGACTACAGCTTATTTCTATTATGTTGTAAAAACACAGGATTTCTTTTTTTGTTTCCCTTTTCCCATTTCTCTATCTCTTCTTCCACCTATCTTTTTTTTTTTTTAACATTTTGTTTTTGATTTTATTAAAACATATAGAGAAGTAGAGAAAAAATAAACCGTCATGTAGCTTCAACAGACACCCACTCATGGCTACTTTTATTTCATCTATTATATGCCTACTTCAAAGACTATTCCATATATCATATGCAATTTTAAAGCAAATTTCATATGATATATCATTTCATCTATAACTATTTCAACATTTTAAAAATTTAAGAACTTTCCTCTCAGTATAATCATGCTATTTGCATATCTACAGTTTTAATAATTCCTTGAAATCATTACATATCTGGTCAATGTTCACATTTCATTTTACTCAATTACCTTTTCTGGTATTTGGTTTGTTTCAACTGCATTCAAAGAAGGCCTAAACATAGCATTTGACTGATGTCTTTTAAATTTCTTTAATCTCTCCTTCTCTGTCCCCACAATGTATTTGTCTAATAAACTGGGTGTTTGTCTTGCATAGTTCTCCACATGCTAGGATTGGTAGCTTGCATGCCCAAGGTGTCAAGTAACATGTTCTTCTGTCTTTGGATTTCCAAACAGTAATGAATCTGGAGGCTTGATCTATTTTAAGATTTTTTTTTTGTTAAGAATATATTATCAATGGTACTTTCATTAGATGGTACATAATTTCTACTTCTTCCTGAAACTAAGAAGTAACTATTTTCTGTTGGGGTTATGGCCCATGGACCCTGACCTGGATTGCGAGTGACAAGGGAAACATCTCTGGGGAAATGACAATAATCTAAACAGGCTTAAGACACAGAGTCCGAGAATGCCTGGAGAAAGGCATACACTTTCCTACCCTGAGTGGCAGACTGGGACAATGCAGCAATTCTCTGGCTTCTTCAGGAGGCTTTTATTGATTTCTAACACAAAATACATATACAAAATGTAAAGATACCAAAAGATAGGGTCAAAAGAATCCCAAGTCTCCTAGAAGATTGGTTAGAGGGAAAAACCAGTTTCATCCTTGTAGGGTAAGCAAGCCAGGTTCCCTAATCTAAACTGCGGATCAGGAGTTCAAAGGATTCAGCTCTGCTAAAGGGTTCAGTCCTGCCCCATCTGTTGACTGTTGGTGCACAAGGATAGTTGCAATGACTTTGCCCTGTTTTGGGGTGCCTCTGGGCTCTTGTCATCTTTGGTGGTCCTGATGGGCCCCTAGGGATAACACATCTGCACCCGTTCCCCTGGATTCTCCTAGATTGAGGCAGGGCATCCACTGAGAAGTCAACCTATCTACTGCCCACATTTATTGCACTCTACCAATAGATCATTAGGTTTTTTTTTTTTTTTTTTTTGAGACAGAGCCACAAGCTGTCACCCTGGATAGGTGCTTTGGCATCACAGTTCACAGCAACCTCCAATTCCTGGGCTCAAGCGTGTCTCCTGCCTCTACCTTCCAAGTAGCTGGGACTACAGGCACCTGCCACAACGCCCGGCCATTTTTTGGTTGCAACCACCATTGTTGTTTGGCGGGCCCGGGCTTGATTTGAACCCGCCAGCTCAGGTGTATGTGGCTGGCGCCTTAGCCTGTTGAGGCACAGGCGCCGAGCCAGATCATTAGGTTTTAACCTAATCATGTTTTGATATCATTCTGTGGAAATTACTTGTTGAAATAATTTGTTAGTACTCTAACTGGAAGATGTCTATTTTAAAAAGCTATTTTATTAAGATGAGACTGCCAAAACATCTGTCTTTTATAAGAAAATCAGAATAAATTGCTTATACTTTGACTTACCATGTTACAGAGTCCTTCATGAATTGTACAATCTAGTGTACCAAACTTAAGTTGACCATAGAGAAGATTTGATGCTCTTCGTAACTCTGGTAGTAAAGCGCGGCATGGTGGACACCACTAGGAAAGAAAAATACTCAAAACACTAAGCCAAATGAAACAAACAAACCCCATCATTTTTGTAACAAGCAATATGCTAAGTCAGTCAAACTGTACTTACTGGAATCCCACTGGCATATGCCTATTTCTTAGAGTGGGAATTATATTAGCACACACTTAGAATATGTAATAGTGGCCAAAATGGAATGACACAGTTCTGGTATTAATAGTTCAAGGTTATCTAAAAAATGTCTTTTGTCACGAGAAGAGAAAATCTGACAATACTAAAGTCTGACAGACAAAAATAACTTACAGGGGCAAAAAAATCAACAAGCCATGGTTCTTTTTCATTAGCAGGAAAATTTTGAGGTCCAAGAGTGGTAACGTGAGAATTAACACTTTCTTTGGCGAAGGCAAGTATATCATAGAGAATCTTCTTTCCTTTGAAATAGAGTAAGAAAAATATTAAAATCCACATTCTGCCACTATCCTCAGAAATATTTGAGTTTTTATATTTAAAATATTAAAGAAAGATGAACTTAAGAACAAACTAATTTTGATGAGGTTTTAGTGTTCGGTACATTAAATATGGGTTTGCTGTGTCGGGAGTGCTCATTCTTTATGTGTTCTTCTGTTTCTAGAAATAGTTAAAATGTCGATCTCTTTGAAATGTTCCTTTTCCCTAGATGTAAAATAATCACTTTTTAAGTGTTTTTTAGAATTCTTTATGTTGCCCCCAGCTATTACTATAGGCCTAACCTGTAAATATTTTTTTTAACCTAGACCTCTCTTAAAACCCACATTACCAACTGCCCAGGGGAAAACTGTAGTTGGATATCACATAAACATTTCAAACACAACACAGTCACGCACCACATAATGATATTTTGGTCAATGATGGACTATATATACAATGGCGGTTCTGTAAAATTACAATGGAGCTGAAAAATTCCTATCACCATTAAAATGTAGCACAACACATAACTTTTTCTATGTTTAGATGCAAAAATACTTGTTTGTTACAGATGCAGATAATACTCAGTACAGTAATACGGTATACAGGTTTGTACCCTAGCAGCAATAAGCTATACCATATAGCCTAGGTGTGTAGTAAACTATGTATCTAGGTTGCGTAAGTATACTATGTATGATGACAAAAATCACCTAATGATACATGTCTCAGAGAGTATCCCTGTAGTTTAAATGATGCATGACTGTATATTCAAACTGAAGCTGAGTTATTTTCTCTGAAACTTGTTCCTCTTCTCACTTTCCTTATCTTGGCAAGAGCATAATCATCCACTAGGTGCCTAAATATGATTCCCTAAGGTGAACGTTGTCTTCTTTCTCTGTCTCGTATCATAATTCCGTTATATTGCTTACCACCTCCAATCCCATTACTACTGCCTGAAGTTAGCCCAGGTTACTGCAAAATATCCCAGCCTTCCTTAACTAATCCACCTTATATATTGCTACCACAGTTAACTCTCACGTATGGTACAGTTATTCAAGTGCCAATTTGCCAAGTCAAAAATATGGCCAAGCCTTTGTTCACAGTTCCTCCAGCCTAGAGGCCTCATTTTCTTTTTCCCTATATTTGTTGTGGGAAATTGAGTACTTTATGTGCAACTCAAATGTTACTTCCTTATGTATACCATGTAGAAGTCTCTTTATTTGATCTTGTAATTTTTCCATAATGGCCACTGAAATATTTTTCACATTTTCTTATGGATCTTCTCACCTGTCCCTAGTAAACTGTATTTTACACCTCTTGCGAGTTCTTGTTTTACAACTTATAGCCCTAAAACCTAAAGCAGTGTTTGTCACCTCACAGATATTTCATCAATATCTGTTACTCACTTAGTAACAGTTGGTAGTTTGTGTGTCTCTTTTGCTATATTTAATCTCTTTTAGGACAGGGACTCTGATGTATCCCAAACTCTTGGGATTGGAACTATACTTGAATGCAGAGATGAAGTCTTAAATAAGTTGAAATGAAGAAATGTAATTATAAATGCAAGAGGGAGTAAGGCAGTTCATGGAGAAGTCTGAAAATCTAGTGGCAGAAAAATTCAAAAGAATATCTGGGTATTGCCTAAAATGGCTGAGATGTTACATGTGGCACCCTATAAAGTTAACTGTAGGTGTTGCTTACTTTTGCCAATAAGCAGTAATTAAACTCCTCACTAGCCTGACCTATCACCAGGAACACTGATCAAAATATTGACTAAATGAGAACAAAGAGAATAAGATGACTATCTGCAATTCAAAATACCATTCCTCATATTTACTAGGAGGAAAGTTATTTACAATAAGCATGTCCACACAAAACAAGGTTTAAAAAAACCCAATTATAAAATTTCTATTTGAAAATGATGAATTTCTGTCATTTTTTTCCATTCTTACCATGATGAATTTCATACTCTTTTGTTCCCTGTCCTTTAAATACTGCTAGAGATGGCTGAAAAACATAGAGATTACTACAGATGTCTAGTGCAGAGGAACAATCAAACCTGCCAACCTACAGTAGAAAGAGAAGGTAGAATTTGTTGAAAACATACACTTTTACACATTCAACTTTTAAGTTTTCATAATGATAATCCAAAAATGACACAGCTCTAGTGACAGTTCTTAAAGTGAAAATAATGGGCTATGAAGACATAGAAGTAATTCATTTACCTTTAGTGCTAAAACTGAATTTAGTTAAAGAAAAATCCTTCCAAGAGAGTTCAAAAACCTCACAGGAAAACTCCCAAGAAAATATGAAGTTATTTAAGAAACCTCTTCTAAAGGAAGAGGATGTTTATATATTTTGGGGGGTAGAATACGAGTTTTCTAAGTAAGATATCAGAAGCAGAAATAATGCAGGAAAAAGATATTGTATGAAGGAGAACAGCATATGGCAAACAGAAAAAAATTTGTAGCACTTAAGACAGGGTTTATTAAGAAACAAGGTAGAGATAGAAAAAAAAAAAGACAATGGGCCAGGGATATAAACAGAAAATAAACTAGAACAGAATTATGACTTGTTAATACATGAAAAAATAAAATCTTCCGGCAGCCACTAGAAAGCAAAGAAATGAAAGCATATTTTAACATATTACCTCTGACTAATTAGAACAGTAAAGATTATAAAGAATGGGCTTGGCACCTGTGGCTCAGTGGGCTAAGGCGCCAGCCATGTACACCTGAGCTGGCGGGTTCGAATCCAGCCTGGGCCGGCCAAACAACTACGATTGCAACCAAAAAATGGCCGGGTGTGTGGCGGGCGCCTGTAGTCCCAGGTACTTGGGAGGTGGAGGCAAGAGACTTGCTTGAGCCCAGGAAATGGAGGTTGCTGTAAGCTGTGATGCCACCATTCTCTATCCAGGGTGACAGCTTGAGACTCTGTCTCAAAAAAAAAAAAAAGATTATAAAGAATTATAATACCATGATTGGTCTAAGTGTGAAGAAATGGCCATTCATATGCTGTCAATGAGATTATAAATTCCTATAAACTTTTTGGAGGACTCTAGTAAGAATAAAAACACTTAAAAATGTTTGACTTGGCTCGGCACCTGTGGCTCAAGCAGCTAAGGCGCCAGCCATGTACACCTGAGCTGGCAGGTTCGAATCCAGCCCAGGCCCGCCAAATGACAATGACGGCTGCAACCGAAGAATGGCTGGGTGTTGTGGCGGGCGCCTGTAGTTCCAGCTACTTGGGAAGCAGAGGCAGGAGACTCGCTTGAGCCCAGGAATTGGAGATTGCTGTGAGCTGTGATGCCACAGCCCTCTATCCAGGGTGACAGCTCGAGGCTCTGTCTCAAAAAAAAAAAAAAAAAAGGTTGACTTAACCTTATGTCAAAAGTTCCTTATAATGAGGAATTAACTGGACAGATCTTATATCATTTGACATAAAAAAATTAACCTATAAGTAATACAGGATGTGTTAAACAATTATGATATAGCTATATAATAAAGTACTATTTAGCCTTTAAGGAATGATGACATTACATGCAGATAGTTTCATATTAATACATATTTATAGACCTGTGAGAAGTTTGATATTATTAAATGAAAAAATTTAAGCATATGTGAGGCCAGAAGTTCAAGACCAGCCTAAGTAAGAGTGACTCTGCTGTCTCCACAAAAAAAAAAATAGAAAAATTATCCAGGTATGGTGGCGTGTACCTGTAGTCTCAGTTACTCGGAAGGGTAAGCAAGAGAACTGCTTGAACCCAGAAGTTTGAGGTTGCTGTGAGCTCTTAGGACACCACTGTATGTTAGCCTAGGCAACAAAGTGAGAACTTGTCTCAAAAAAAGGAAAAAAAGAGAAAAAATAATCCTCAAAAGACAGTCCCCTCCCCCCCCCCAAAGTTTAAGAAACCGTATATAGGCTCAGCACCTGTAGCTCAGGCGGCTAGGGTGCCAGCCACATATACTGGAGCTAGTGGGTTCAAACCCAACATGGGCCTGCCAAACAACAATGACAACTACAACCAAAAAATAGCCGAGCATTGCGGCGGGTGCCTGTAGTCCCAGCTACTTGGGAGGCTGAGGCAAGAAAATTGATTAAGCCCAAGAGTTGAGGTTGCTGTGAGCTGTAATGCCACAGCACTCTACCGAGGGCAACATAGTGAGACTCTGTCTCAAAAACAAAACAAAACAAAACAGCACATAGCAAATCCATTGATTAAAACTATACATGTAATGCAGAATACAAATGTTTTCATACAATCAAGAAAATCCCATGAAGGTTATGTCAAACAGTTGGATGAAAATATTTCAGATTGTATATGAAGCCAGTACAATGTATCCCATGATTGCACTAATGTACACAGCTATGATTTAATAAAAAGTCCAGTCTAAAAAGAAAAAAAGTATTTATGTAAATTACACGTACCTCTTACAGTCCCCATTATATATGCATGCATGTGCAAATACATATGCCCACATAAACGCACTCTCTAAAAGCTTAAAAGGTTATACAGTGAATTCTTAGCAGAGTTATCAGAATATTGAGCATACAGATTATATAGATAAGTAATTTCTGTGCTTATTTATATATTCTAATTTTTAAATAAAAATTACATAACAATTTTAATAAGGGAAAGATTACACATTTCAGAAAAAACTTATGATACAGATTTATCAAATGGCAAAAGAAATAAAAATCATTTATTAGATTTCATGTCAATTTCTAATAGAAGAAAGGAAAAATAAAACATAAACCCAAATCAAAAACACTTATGGGCTTCTTAACCTAGAATTTCAAAAAAAAGTTTTGATGTTATTTAAAATTTCATTGTATTACATTAACAAGAAAAAACACTATCAGAAGGCTAAGCGCAGTAGATGTCTCTTACTTGAATATGATCATTTTTCAGTAGAGATTTTAGTTTTTTCAATTCAGGATCATTTGAATTTTCATTTTTTCCAAAATGAAAAAATAACAGCCACCGATGATGAGCCAAACGATCCTTAAATGTGATAAAGAAAAAGAAATGTCAGAGAAGGGAAATTCTAAGGGTTTTAATCTTTACTTCTTTGACTTCAAAGTTATTTTAGCCACCACACCCATTATTTCAAAACATTATCTAAAATTTTGACTTACTTTCCTCTTTTGTACTTAGAATAATGCTTATGTAAATTAATTATATCACAGTAGTATAAAATTTTAAGATAGATGGCTGCACAAAAAGTTTTAACAATATATAGCTAAAAAGTTGGGGGTGGGATTGGTGGGTGGGAAAGTCAGCCTTTTCAGCCTTTTTAAGATTTGTAGGTATATAGACTTAGTATGGAATGTTTAGAAATATTCAGTTTGTGGTAGACTCTTTATTCTGTATTCTACTTACTGACCACAGAACTTTCTGAATAAATTTTCATTCTAAGTGAACAATAAAAACCTCAAACTCCTGGGCTTGAGCGATCCTCTTGTCTCAAGCCCAAGAGTTTGAGTCCCAAGTACCTGGGACTATAGGCTTGTGCCATCGTGCCCAGCTAGTTTTTTCTATTTTTAGTAGAGATGGGGTCTCGCTCTTGCTCAAGCTGGCCTCAAACTCCTGAGCTCAAGCAATCGGCACATCTTGGCCTCCCAGAGTGCTAGGATTGCAGGCATCAGCCACTGTGCCCAGCTGATTTCATGACTTTCTTCAAGGAAGACCTGTAGTTTTGTAAAAGCTAACTGTTTTTATTGAGCAAGAACAGTTCCAAATCAAATCCAAGATTGATTTGTGATTAAAAGCTTGCCTTTACTCATGATCCTTTTAAAGACTACCTTCAGGACTGGATAGGTTTTCAAAAACTACAGATTGACTCTGAATCACCAACACCAGAAATCCATTAGAATTTAATCTAGAACTGATGAATATATAATCCCTTGAAAGTACTACTTTTAATTCTAGTTAGAGATGAATAAAACCAACACTAGTTTTAAAATATTAAACCTTCAAATGTTACCAACATTTATTGCTATTTATGATTAATAAAAACATTACCTCTAGTATGCTGGCAGGAAGTAGTTCAAAATCTGGAAGAGTCTGTATTATTTCCAAATATATTTCTTTAGCATCCAGTGAATTAAGAAACTAGAATAAGAAGATCATATTGTAATCATTTTGAATAAACATTTATATTTGGTGTCTTTTTTTCTTGTTTTCAAAGTAGTAATTTTAATTAAGAAAATAAGTTAAGCAGTTTTCCAAAAGTCATTTTTTCAAAAGATAAAAAAGCATATCATAGTTTGTCAATTACTAATATTATATAACTATTTCTTAAAAATAGTGATACACAGTAAATTCTATAAGGTGTTTTCATTAACTGAAAGGTATGCTGTGTAGTCTATGGAAATCCTCAGAATAACTTGGAGTGACCTCTAAAACATGAGGAAAAAACTAACATGTTCAGTTGAATTTTCATCATGTTTTACAGAATACCAATGTATTTTATCCAATTAAAAAAATTAACACTACAATCTCTGATCTAAGACACTTCAATATCCCAACCAATAATTAGAGTAATTAAGAACATATAACTCTGGCAGTGCCCGTACCTCAATTGGCAAGGACATCAGCCAGATACACCTAGGGTGGCAGGTTCGAATCAGCCCAAGTCGGCTAAGCAACAATGACAACTGCAACCAAAAAATAGCTGGGTGTTGTGGCAGGCTCCTGTAGTCCCAGCTACTTGGGAGGCTGAGGCAAGAGAATCGCTTAAGCCCTGGAGTTGGAGATTGCTGTGAGCTGTGATGTCATAGCATTCTACCCAAGACAACAGCTTGAGACTCTGTCTTATAAAAACCCATATAACTGAAAAATTAGAATGGATCTTCCCGCTTTTCAGAGCATTCAAAAACTGAAATACAAAAACCTTACCTTAAACGTATCTTAGATCCAACTCTTTTATTTAAAGCACACCCGAAGAGCTGGGGATGGTGGCTCATGTCTGTAATTCTAGCACCGTGATAAGCCAATCAATGCAAGAAGACTGCTTGAGCTCAGAATATTAGCCTGAGCAACAGTGAGACCCTATCTATAGTAAAAACAGGAAAAAAATTACTGAGTGTAGTGATGTGCATCTGTAATCCCAGCCCCTCAGGAGGCTGAGGCAGGAGGAGTATGAGGCTATAGTTAGCTATGATAACAGCACTGCACTCTATGCCAGGCAACAGAGTGAGACCCTGTCTCAAAAAACAACAACAAAAAAAAACCTAAAAAAGGCCCCCCCTAAAAATCTCCTTTTTTCTGTCTATATTTTATCCTCAGCATTTTTTTTTTTTTTTCACAGAACTCTCCCTGCTGGTCTAATTCTCAATGAAATAGCTGTTTATTACAAAGACTGTAGCAATGGTTAAATCAAGAAAATGTATGAGGATTGACAAAACAGAGTTTAATATATCCATATCTTTAATTAACTGTGAACTATTTATGTTTAACACTTCATTAAAAACTAATGAACTAAGAACTATCATGGAATCCACAGCTTAATAGTGCTAGAAATGAGAACAAACATATGAATAGAAAAAAACTTAATTCTCCATTCTTAGGTTATACTCACTGTTTCTAAGTTTTTCTTAAAACTAGTGTTTTGTTTTTATTTTAAATTTACAGAATAAACGTTCTTAAGTCCTATATAAAGTAATTCCTGCTACCAAAGAGCTTAAAATGCTCAAATATAAATCTTTCATGCCTTAATTTTCTATAGCTTATTCCCGTTAGTCACATTATGAAGATCCTACTGAGAATACTCCTACAACAGCTTACATCAATGTGTAGGTGATTAAGCTATAAGAACCTCATTATTATAAACCTGTTTGTCTTATAGATTTTGCTATTTAGACCTATAAAGGAATTGTCTTGCCTCTGAATTTTACCTTTCAGATATATTTAACTGGCACAGTGTTTTATACTTTCAACACTTGAATGCTTTTAGGAAGGACAAGGAGCATTTAATTCACCACTCCCATGTTTTTACATTTCCACTGTTATTCATTTCTGTTTCCTGTCTAAGACAGCATCTGACCTTGTGATTTTTTTTTTTTTTTTTTCATAAAGACCAGAGATAATACTGAAGGCAAGAAGCTATTTTAAGTGGCCAAGGGGAAGCCAATCCTCCTGAACTGATGACACAGTGTAAACTAGTACAGCTTTTCTGGAGGGCAACTGGCAAGAACGATTGAATTTTAAATTGCCACAGTATTTCCATTCTAAATAGATAACTGAAGTACACAAAGATAAACTTACAAGACTGCTCATTACAACAGTGCTTTTAATCATGAAAAAGTATGAAGACCAAATACTGTACCCTCATATTAATTTAAATAAAGTTTAAAAAAGTATAAATACCAAGAAAGTACTGATTAAAACTAAGTATGTCATATTTAGTAGATTATTCAGACTATTAATTACTAAAAGGATAATGTATATATATTACATTATATATTTATTACATAAAGGATATATACATTTATCCTCTGAGTAATAGCATATATTTATTTATAAATAAAAGGTTTTTTTTTTTTTTTTCCTTTTTTAAGAGACAGAGTCTCATTATGTCGCCCTTGGTAGAGTGTCATGGCTTCACGGCTCACAGCAACCTCCAGCTCCTGGACTTAGGCCATTCTCTAGTCTCAGCCTCCTGAGTAACTGGGACTACAGGCGCCCACCACAACATCTGGCTATTTTGATGTTGTCGTTGCAGTTCGGCCAGGGCCGGGTTTGAACCCGCCACCCTTGGTATATGGGGCCGGTGCCCTGCTCACTGAGCCACAGGCACCACCCTGTACTCAGTTTTATTGTCTGTTAAGTTCGTTTGTTCTATGGTTGCATTTAACCCCATTATTTCTTTCTTTAGTTTCTGCTAGTAGGATTTGTCCAGTTTTATCAGAGAGGGGCTAAAATTTCCAACTATTATGGAGCTAGAAGATATAATATTGTTCACATCATTTAGGGTTCATTTTATATATTCAAGGAGCATTCAGATTGGGCACATAAATATTAATGATTTTTTTTTTTTTTTTTTTTTTTTGAGACAGAGCCTCAATCTGTCACCCTGGATAGCGTGCTGTGGCATAACACCTCACAGCAACCTCCAACTCCTGGGCGAGTCTCCTGCCTCTGCCTCCCAAGTAGCTGGGACTACAGGTACCTGCCACAATGCCCGGCTGTTTTTTGGTTTGGCAAGCCTGGGCTGGATTCAAACCCGCCAGCTCAGATGTACGTGGCTGGCACCTTAGCCTGTTGAGCCACAGGCGCCGAGCCAATATTAATGATTCAATTCTCTTCATGTTGTATATTTCCTTTGACCAGTATGTAATGTCCATCCTTTTCTTTCCTTATTTTTGTTGGTTTAAATACAATTTTATCTGCAAATAAGGTTGTAATCCTGCTTTTTCCCCATTTGCTGGAATATTGTTTTTCATACCTTCACCCTAAGTCTTGTTTTACTCTTACAGGTTAGGTTTTTTTTTTTTTTTTTGAGACAACAGATACTGGGTTAGAGTTTTTGTATCCGGTCAGCAGGCTTGTGTCTCTTTAGTGGGGAATTCAAGCCATTCACATTTAATGAGAAAATCAATAGGTATGGTGGAGTTTTGATCATCTTGTTTTGTGTAGGTCCCGTGCTTAGTTTTAACCCTGTACCATTATGGAGCTAGGCTTTGTTCTTTTATTTCTGGGTGTATTTATTTTGGTGATAGAAAAGTGTGCTAGTTTGTATGAAGAATGGACCTGAGTACTTTCTATATAGCTTTTCTAGCTGTGGCACATTTCCTCAACAATTGCATGTTAGTAAAATATTTGATTTCTCCATTACAAATGAAACTCAGTTTAGCAGGACAAGGCATCCTGGGCTGAAAGTTGTTTTGTTCAAGGTTAAAACTGATGGCCATTCTCCTCTGAAAGTACCTGAAAGGTCTGCTGTCATCTTGATATTTTCCCTTTGTAGGTAAAACTTTTCTTACACCTGGCTGCTTTCAGGATTTTTTATTTCATACTGACTTTGGCAAAGTTAACGACAATGTGTCTAGGAGATGGTTTAGATTATGCTGTGCTAGGATTATGAAACTCTCTACTACCTGAATTTCTGTGTCTCTCACAATGCTTGGGAAATTCTCCACCATAGTGGCTTGATATACAGCTTCAGTGCTTTTATGACAATCCTTTCCTCCTTAATTAACAAACCCCTATAATTCAGATGTTCAATATTTTGGAATAGTTCAATAACTCTCTCAGGGAATACTCTGTTTTTGTTCTCTCTCTTTTTCTGCTTCTTTGAACAACTGGTTTAGTTCAAAAGTCTTGTATTCAGTTTCTGAAATTCCTTCTTCACCATGCTTTACTCTGTAACTAAGGCTCTCTTTACCGTGTTTTGAAGCTCCTTGAATGCCTCTTTCAATTTCTTAAGCTCTGCTATATTCCATCTAATTATGTTCAGATTCTTGGTGACTTTCATTAATTTCTTGAAATAACTTTTGGACTATTTCTTGGATTTATTTTTCCATCTTTCCTCAATTCCTTTCATCTTATATATATGTCATCCATTTTCTAAATTCTGTTTTCTGACATTTCCCTTGTAATGTCCTCGGGATGCTGATACTTTTCCTGATTGCCACAATTTTGCTGGTTCCTCCCCATGAGTACTTTCAGCTTTTTAAATATTAATTATACCTTTTCAGCTGAAATGGTATGCTGTAAAAGATTCCAACAGTGGTGGACCTCACCAGTTACAGCTGGAAGAGGGGAATTCATGGATAGACCCACTGTTCCCACCTCCATGGCACCAAACTCGCTCACACAAATAAATTCAAATTAGCTATGACCTTGAAGCCCCAATCAGTACATCTGGAGGAGGTGTAACTGCTACAGATTTGAATAAGAATTCCAACCTTCCCTCTGGTTGTTCCCACTCTAGGACATAAACATCCCTTGTGCAAACAAAAAGCCATGGTCTTTCCTTCCTAGAGTCCTTGAAGTGGATAAAATAAAGCTGTCACCCGGAGCTGGGGAGGGAATCTAGTTCCTGGACCTTCCCAGGGCTGGTTGCCTGAGTCTAGGTGTGTCTCTTGCCAAGCTGTTAGGAAGATAGCTGGTTTGGTAGGCATAGACACCGGGCAGGGCCTCTCCGAAGGGCAAGAGAAAGTTCCCTTTTAGCAGGAGGGATAGGCAGGATAGACCACATCATGCCAAAGTTAGTGGTACAGTGCCAGTTTCTGTTCACGGGGGAGGGGGGGGAGTGGGACATGCTTGGCTCAGTAACCCACACAATGCAGAGGTCTCCGAGAGATCTTTCCTAACACACTAGCCTCTAGAGGGGACAGTCCATCAGGCATTCAGAGAGTGGGGAGGATAGGCTCAGGACTATGGAGAAAAAAAATTGTTCACTTTTGTGCTAGGCAGGATGGGGACGCAGAGGTGAAAAGTCCCAAGTGCAGGAGAACCAGGACCTCACAGCCCACTCCTTTGGGGTGAGATGAGAGCTCTTTTGTTCCCAGCTTTCTTGTGAAAACCCCATGACAGGCCTCCTGATTGGGGAAATGGTCTCCTTTCCCCTTTGGCACCAGGCAACTTCAGTTTAGTACCTGATCTCTGTCCTTTCTTCTTTCTCACCCTTCCAGTTTCTCCTGAGGGGATGTTATGTACCTTGATTTCTTTTCCTGTGTTTAACTCCCTAATTTCAACTTTTTCAAGTTCACTCAGTGTAATGTTTTGCCTCCGGAACACAGTTTCTGACAGAAATTGCCTCTAGTCAGCAATCTTACCCCTCCCTAACAAATCATCTTAAGGAAATGTAAAAGTAGCAAACCAATGCCAAACCCAGAAGAAAATAACAAAAATAAGGGTAAAATGAAATCAAGTTAAGAACAAAAGAATTAATAGAAGATTAATGGGCTTGGTGCCGGTAGCTCAGTGGTTAGGGAACAAGTCACATGCACCGGGGCTGGCGGGTTCATACCCGGTCTGGGTCTGCTAAATGACAACTATACCAAAAAAATAGCCAGGTGTTGTGGAGGGTGCCTGAAGCTCCAGCTGCTTGGGAGGCTGAGGCAAGAGGCTTGCTTGAGCCCAAGAGTTTGAGGTTGCTATGAGCTTTGATGCCACAGCACTTTACCTAGGGTGCCATAAAGAGACTTTGTCTCAAAAAAAGAAAAGATTAATGAGGAAGAAAGTTTATTCTTTTAAAAGACAAAATTGGCAAACCTTTCTAAAACAATCATGAACAGAAAAGAAAGGACTCTAGTAAACTAAATCAAAAATGAAAAAGGAGAAATCACAACTGATAACACAGAAATACAAAACATCATGTCTGAATACTATACAAATCTCTATGCTCATAAACTTGAAAGTGGACAAATTCTTGGAAATACACAACCTCCTTGGCTCAATCAGGAGGAAATAGAACTGCTTAACAGATCAACATCAAGGGCTTAAATTGAAACCACGATAAAAAAACTTTCACATATGAAAAAATGCTCATCATCCTTAATCATCAGAGAAATGCAAATCAAAACTATTTTGAGATACCATCCAACTCCAGTAAGATTAGCCCACATCACAAAATCCCAAAACCAGAGATGTTGGCATGGATGTGTAGAAAAGGGAACACTTATACACTGCTGGTGGGAATGCAAACTAATACGTTCCTTTTGGAAAGATGTTTGGAGAACACTTAGAGATCCAAAAATAGACATGTCATTTGATCCTACAATTCCTCTACTAGGTATATATCCAGAAGACCAAAAATCACATTATAACAAAGATGTATGTACCAGAATGTTTACTGCAGCCCAATTCATAATTGCAAAGTCATGAAAGAAGCCCAAGTGCCCATCGATCCATGAATAGATCAATAAACTGTGGTATATGTACACCATGGAATATTATGCAGCCTTAAAGAAAGATGGAGACTTTACCTCTTATATGTTTACATGGATGGAGCTGTAACATAGTCTTCTTAGCAAAGTATCTCAAGAACGGAAGAAGAAGTATCCAATGTACTCAGCCCTGCTATGAAACCAATTTATAGCTTTTATGTGAAAGCTATAACCCTGGGTCCTCAAACTACGGCCCGTGGGCCACATGCGTAGGTGTGAATTGTATTTGTTCCCATTTTGTTTTTTACTTCAAAATAAGATATGTGCAGTGTGCATAGGAATTTATTCATAGTTTCTCTTTTTAAACTATTGTCCGGCCCTCCAACAGTCTGAGGGAGGGTGAATTGGCCCCCTGTTTAAAAAGTTTGAGGATACCTGCTATAACCCAATTATAGCCCAAGAATGTGGGGAAAGGGAAGAAAGAGGGAAGGGGAGCGGGGAGGATGGGTGGAGGGACAGTGATCGGTGGGACCACACCTATGGTGGATCTTACAAGGGTACATGTGAAATTTACTAAATGTAGAATATAAATGTTTTAACACAATAACTAAGAAAATGCTGTGAAGGCTATGTTAACCAGTTTGATGAAAATATTTCAAATTGTATATAAAATCAGCACATTGTACCCCATGATTGTGTTAATGTACACAGCTACGATTTAATAAAAAATAAATCTTTCAACAAAAAAGGTCCTGGACTAGACAGTTTTATACCTAATTTTACAAAACTAAAAAGGATAACTTGAACCTGTACTACTGAATTTTTTTAACATTTGGAAAGAAGGAATCATTTCCAACTTGTTCTATGAAGCCAATATATCACCTTGATACCAAGGCCAGGAAAGGATGTAACTGAAAAAAAAAAGAAAAAAACAGGCTTGGAGCCATTAGCTCAGTGGTTACAGCATGAGCCACATACACCAGAGCAGGCAGGTTTGAAGCTGGCCCAGGCTTGCTAAGCAACACTGACAACTACAACAACAAAATAGCCAAGCATTGTGGCAGGTGCCTATAGTCCCAGCTACTTCAGAAGCTGAGGCAAGAGAATTGCTAAAACCCAAGAGTTTGAGGTTGCTGTGAGCTATGACACCACAGCACTCTACTGAGCACAATATACTGAGACTCAGTCTTAAAAAAACAAAACAAAACAAAAAAACCCAGATCCTTATGAATATGGATGCAAAATTTCTCATAAATAAAATCTTAGGAAATCAAATTTAGCTCCACATCAAAACCAAAATAATTATGATCAAGTGGGCATCATCCCAAAGATAAAAGGATGGTTCACCAAACACAAATCTATAAATATAATTCATCACATAAACAGAAGAAGAATAAGAACCATGTAATCCTCTGAATAGATTTAGAAAAAGTATTTGGCAAAATTCAGCGCCCTTTTATAAGAATGTTTAAAAAAATTAGCACAGATGAAATATACCTCAAAATTATAAAATCTATATAAGACAAACCCATAACCAAAGTCAGTTTGAATGAAAAAAAATTGAAAACATTCCCACTTAGAACTGGAACCAGACAAGGTTAACCACTCTGTCACTGCTTCAATTCAACATAGTACTGTAAGTTCTAGCCAGAGCAATCAGACAAAAGAAGAATACCAGGGGTATCCAACTGGGGAAAAAAAGTCAATTTATTGCTCTTTGCTGATAATATGATCTTATACCCAAAAAACTCAAAAGACTTAAGAGAATCCTAGAATAAATAAATTCAGCAATGTCTCAAGTTACAAAATCAGTGTACACAAATTGGTAGATTTCATATATGGCAACAACAGGCAAGGTGAGATTGAAATCAAAGACACAGTACCTTTCACAGTAGCAACCATAAAAAAAACTAGGACTATATGTAACTAAGAAGGTGAATATGGAGAACTATGAAACATTGAGAAAGGAAAAGCAGATGATATAAACAGATGAAAAATATATCCTGCTCAAGAACTGGCAGAATCAATATTGTTAAAATGTCTACAGATTCAGGGCGGTGCCTGTGGCTCATCAAGTAGGGCGCCAGCCCCATATACAGAAGGTGGTGTGTTCAAATTCGGCCTCAGCTGAACTGCAAAACAGAAAAATAGCCAGGGCTCGGCGCCTGTTGCTCAGCGGGCTAAGGCGCCAGCCACATACACCTGAGCTGGCGGGTTCGAATCCAACCCAGGCCCGCCAAACAACGACAATTGCAACCAAAAAATGGCCAGGCGTTGTGGCCGGCGCCTGTAGTCCCAGCTTCTTGGGAGGCGGAGGCAGGAGACTCGCTTGAGCCCAGGAATTGGAGGTTGCCATGAGCTGTGATGCCACAGCACTCTATCCAGGGTGACAGCTTGAGGCTCTGTCTCAAAAAAAAAAAGAAAAAGAAAAATAGCCAGGTGTTGTGGTGGGCCCCTGTAGTACTAGCTACTCACTGAGGCAAGAGAATCGCCTAAGCCCAGGAGTTGGAGGTTGCTGTGAGCTGTGTGATGCCACGGCACTCTACTGAGGGTGATAAAGTGAGACTCTGTCTCTAAATAAAATAAACAAATAATAAACAAACTCCAACATCCAC